>CM062237.1:18527356-18642246 GCA_031216185.1 Syzygium aqueum | reverse complement strand
TTTCCCTCCTCGTTCGCTAAATTAGGCATCGGTCTTCTTGTGCCAGAGCCCGAGAGGCTGCCTTTGCTTTATGATTCGTAGCTAGTAGGGGTGAGCAACTTGGACCGTCCAAACCGGGACCGGACCGGACCGACGAGTTTGGTCCGGTTCTCGAGACTATTGGTCCGGTTCCCGGTTCCTAAAAGCGGAACCGGTTTTCGGGCGGTCCGGTTCCTGGTTCCAAGGGGGAACCGGACCGGACCGACCGGACCGGACCAACTATTTAATATATATTTTTGTTATTTTTTTCTTTAAAAAAATTAATAAAATGTGAACTAAACTCTAAGTAAACTTCATTATCATAAATTCATTGATAAAAAATAGTAAAATGTGAATTAAACTCTAAGTGAACTTCATTGACATAAATTTATTGATAAAAATTAGTAAAATGTGAACCAAATCTTAAGTGTTTGACAAAAAAAAAACCCTAAACTCTAAGTAACCGGTTCCATTGGACGAGACCGGAACTGGACCGGACCAACGGTCCGGTCCGGTTCACGGTCCTAGAACAACCGGTCCGGTCCGCGGTTCTCAAAATTGGGAACCGGTTCTCTCGGTCCGGTTCCCGGTTCCACCTTGGAACCGGACCGGACCGGGAACCGCTCACCCCTAGTAGCTAGGTCTAAATTTCGAGAATTGGATGCCCCTTGTGATTCCACCGTGGAGAAATCACAACACTAAGGTGGTAACACGTGTCCGAGGGGCCCACCTGTCAGGGAGGTTCCACGGTGGAATCACTCCCACGGAACAGAGATGAGAGATCTGGATGAGAAAATTTTTGAATAGAATCAAGCGCCCTCTCTCTCCACTCTCTCTCTCTTTCGCGCTCCCCATCCAGATCTCTACACTTCATCTCCTTTACGCCGCGTCAACGCCGACGCCGACGCCAACGCCGCCTCCAACAAGCGACGCCCTAGCCTCCGCCTCTGCCCTAGCCTTAGACACCAACGTCGACGAGCAAGGCCCGCCGCTGCCCACGAGCGACGTCCATCGCCTCCCATGAGTCATCGCCTCCCACAAGCAAGGTCTGCTGCCTCCGACGAGTGAGGTCCGTCTCCTCGCGCCGACACTGCCTCCCACGAGCGATGCCCTTTCCTACGCCTCCGTCCTAGCCTCTAACGCCAACGCCAACAACGCCTCTGACGAGCGAGGTTCGCCGCTGCCCACGAGCGATGTCTATCACCTCCCACGAGCGAGGTCCATTGCCTTTGACAAGCGAGGTCCATCCTCTCACACCGGCGCTGACGTCGCCTTCGACGAGCAACGCCTTAACCTCCGACACCGATGCTGATGAAACCTCTGACGAGCGACGCCCTAAGCTCCGACGAGCGACACCCTAACCTCCAACGCCGACGCTAACGACGCCTCCGACGGGCTAGGATTTTTCCATGGTGGAATCACAAGAGGCACTGAATATTTTCTCAACAAATAGTTCTGTTTTCTTGAGGGAGCCAACCGGATTCCCACAAACTGAAATCCGAAGTTCGAGTGTTCTTTTGCTTACCTTCGCCTCGCTTGATAAGCCATCGCCTAATTTGATAGCTAAGGTCTTATCAATGAGTGTATTCACGATCCATAAGGCAGACGCTCTTCGCTTTGCTGTTTTCCCCCCTTTCTCTCGATCTCTCTTGCTCTTTCTCTACTTGTGTCTCTTTTGACTTTCTGTTTTGGTCCCTGAAATTTGGTGATGAATTGTTAGATTCTTTGTCTATGACTAGATATTCTGCTTAAAACAAGTGCATTCATAGTTATGCTGGTAGCTGGTACTCTATCATTTATTGTGGTTTCTGCAGATGATGATTTAGAAGTGGGCACGTCTACAATATGCCTGGAGGACCAGTTAAGATTGCTAGGATTTATTAATGGAAATGATGGTTCTTGGCTTTTCTCGATCACTATTTTAAGGAGGGCATAGTTCGGTTGTGCTTCAATTGCCCCAGAGGATGCTCTATTGGATCTCTCTTTCGAAAGAGAGGAAGGAAGCAATGTGGGTGTGGAGTGGCTGTCAATTTTTTTATGGTGTTGTAGCTTTAGAGCTCTGTTGTCCTATGCATGGTTGTAGTGGTGGCCACAGAAGTGATTGAGTGATCTTTTAGTGTGTCATACTTTTAGAAAATGCTATGTGCAAGGATTTGGCATTGTGCAAGTAGTTCTGCACAATGCCAAGTAATCAATTTTGTTTTTTAGAATGAAGGATTAGAAGTTGTCGAGTGCATATGGACAGATATTAAAAATCAGCTTATATCTATTTTAACTGCTGTAGTTTTGGAAATATAGCACATCTTAAAAGCTAGAAGCGAGGTTAAAAAGTCCTCTTAAACACCTCTGAAGACTTCAATTTTATTTTACATTTTGGTTTTGCATGTTGGCTGCAAGAAATTGCAAAAAGGATGATCATCTTGTTTTGGTTCCTTGATTAACATGCTGGTCTTTGAATCTACAGCTGAATTCTCATGCACCTGGTTATATATTGATTGTGGTCTTGGGCCTATTTCTATCCCTACATGCAGATGAAGTTTTCTTTTTTCGATATCTAGTACAGAAGATCAGCTACATTATGTTTAGTGGTGCGAGTGTGTTGAGGTTGTTCTATTCTGTGTTTGCCTCATAACTCTGAGGAAGAATGGTTTTTCTAGATTCTACTCTTGTTAGGTTCCTTTGCCTGATGTAGAGTTGAAGTGTATTGTTTGTTGGTGTTTGTTTTCCTGTGATTTGAGGTTGAGCTTGGATTTACAAATTACAAAATAGGTGGATTTGAGGTTGAGCTTGGATTTGCCTAGGCGTTGACGCCCACCTAGCCAATGCTGATGCCACCTTTGATGAGCGAGGTTCGCCGTTGCCCACGAGCGACGTCTGTTGCCTCCCACGAGTGAGGTATATTTCAAATCGTGATGTCTTTTTTCCTCAGGTATATTTTCATTCACTACATTTAGTTGACATGAGCGTGCTTGTCAAAGGGCTTCTCGCTAATGCAGGTTGGGATGAGCTTGTTTATGTTTGGCAACATGGTACTGACCCTAGAGCTCCTTGAATTAGGATAAAAATTTCTTTTTTTGGGGTCCCCTCATTAAGCTGTGTCAACTTGGGATCAGGATTATGAATGGCCAAATTTGAAAGTGTAATTGTCATTCTACAATTGATCTTGGTAAATGACTTGTAAATAATTAGACTGTAAATTAGATTCAATAAAGAAGAGAAAATTTCTGTTTGCATTATCAGAATGGTGATTTTGCGCTTGTTAGGTTCACCTTGTATGGTATAGCATCAATGATGGTTCTCCTATGTTTGTTTATTGCTGTGATTATTTAAACTAAGCTTTCTAGTCTTATTATAAGGATCTAGTTGCTGTTGCTGTAGTGAAACTTGTGTCTCGATTATAAATTTTCCGTGTTGCTTGGTTTGATCAGGGAAAGACCATGTAGTTGCCTCTTCTTTGTCATGCGAGGATGAGGTTGACTTTCAATATTATCAGTTCATTCGTTTGGTTAGTGCAGCATTCTTTGATACTTCTCACTTTATGATCGCTCTTTCCAACTTGTTTATCAATTGTTCCGAGCGTAGGAGTTCCAACTTCTTTGACAAAATAGTTATGGTGCTTGTCTCAAAACATCGTTTCTTTGTTAATTGTGTTTTCTGAGCATTTGAAATAATTTGAAGTGTCATTTTAATGCCTCTCTCTGAGGTGCATATTGTCCGATCAAATAAAAGAAGTGTTTTTGTTAGGGTGTGAAAGATTGTGAGTTAGTATAGAGTAGATGTCTCGACATTCCTGTCAATAAGTCGGCATGGACTAAGCTACCGATAACTAGTACTTATTTATACTTTCTTGATGCCGAATGGGTCGATATTTACCCTCTCACCCTATGTTTGAAGAAATGCTTATGTCAAATCTGTTGAGTGTTTGAGGTATTGAAGTTGCTAGATCAAATGGACCGAACGGATAGGGTAGTGCTAGCGTAACTCGATACATCCCAATGAATGGCATGCTATACTTTATTTGGTGGCTTCAGAATGAATGGTGTGCTACGGCTAGAATTTTTTTTTTTGGGGGGGGGGGCTATATTCATCTGTGGTGATTGCCATGATTAGCCCGCTAGGTGTTTGTTAAAATTCCCTAGAGAAAATTGAGTTGAATATCTCACTGGAAAATCATCTTTTGTGAATGTGTACTAGAGATGATGACAATATATTAGAGATGATGTGGAGAGGATCTTGAACGAGCAGACTGATTTTGTACCTGCACTACTGTTGCATAGGGTCCTGCTTCATTCGTGGTTGAACAAAATTTGTGAGAGGGCTTGTCCTACTTTATATTGGTGTGTGATGGCGTACTACTAGTTTGGTGCATCAGCTAGACTCTATATCTTATTGGGAATCGCATTGAAACACACTTTTTTCTATTTTAGCAATTCATGGTAGTTTTGTTCGGAGAATTCTATGGTCTCCTAATGAAAATGCGTCCTCACTTGAGTGCGTATGTTTGAAAAATTCCTTGTTTTA
Organism: Syzygium aqueum; assembly: GCA_031216185.1. Lineage (NCBI taxonomy): Eukaryota > Viridiplantae > Streptophyta > Magnoliopsida > Myrtales > Myrtaceae > Syzygium > Syzygium aqueum. The sequence goes on along the minus strand of CM062237.1, from coordinate 18,637,707 downwards.
TCTAGTCATCCGTCAAAACACTTGGGTAAGAATAGTCTTCCTTACTTTTTTGGAATATGACTTCCACTTTTTATTTAAATTAGGAAGTTGTTTTCCTTAGTTTTGAACTGGGTAGTATTGCATGAATTGTCACTCGCTGTTGAGTGTTTGAGCTCCTTAGAATGAATGGTAGTGCATCACATTTTAGCCCCTTGCATTAAATCAATGTCACCTACCAATCGATGTCACACTTCATGCTCATTTTATCATGATGGCAATTTTTCAAATATTGTCATCTCTAACTTTACATATATGGCAGTGGCTTGCTCATGTACAGAAATTTTCCATGGATGACAACCTCCATTTGAAAAAAAAAACAAAAAGAAAAGCTCAGCTGTGTTGCATATATGTATTGTGCGTGCATAGTTTCTACATTATAGTTTTTGAGCATATACATGAGTATGGACATCTGTAGCAATTGATATATATCTATTTCTTGTCAAGTAGGGTCATTACTGAACTTAAACCTATTGGAATTATCTTTTAAGCTTACTGGTCGGGACTATTTTGGTGTCATTTTAATCCCAATTTGGTATCAATTAAGGTGCAAATTTATCGAATGGTTGAATTAGAGATAATTTTTTGCTCATACTATGCGAAATATATTTTTCTTAAACCACCACGTTGATAACTTTTTGTTCTTTTAGTTGCAGCATGAAACTTCCCATCTTGCACACATAATGCGTGATATGGAAACAAGATTATGAGTTTGCGATAGGAATAGTTTTTCCAAATAAACTTGAAGCATACCATAAGTATGTGGCCTAGGAATCTGCAAAGGATTTGGGGTGAGAAAGGGTAATATGTTTAAAAATGGTAAAGGATAATTAACCCGACGAACTTTTGTGTGCAATTGTGAGGGGCATTTGGTTAGCTCATCTAATCAAGAAAAGAAATTTAAGAGGTATGAAGTTAGATGTGTCTGTCATGCTCGTATCAAATTTAAAGTTAACAATGATGTCTATGAAGTCATGAAGCATATTTCTGAGCATAATCATGCATTTATTTTGGATGATCAAAAGCATTTGATTAGATGTGGAAGAATCGTGTTTGATACTTCTAAGAGTGTCTTAGTTGATATGAGGAAAGTCGGCATTAGAGGGACTACGGCGTATAAGTTTTTAGCAACTGAAGCAAGAGGAAACAAAAACTAGGGTTTTAACTTGCATGATTGTCAAAATTATTTGCAAACAAAATCCAATAGTATAAGTTGGGGAGATTATCAAAGTGTTCTAAATCATTTTCATCTCATGCAAATGCAAAAGCCAATGTTTTCATATGTTGTATAGGTAGATCAAGATGATAGATTGACAAATTTATTTTAGAGAGATAGCATGTCGAAATTTGATTATGACTGCTTTAGTGATGTGCTAGTGTTTGATAACATGTATCGTACCAACAAATATAACATGATATGTGCATCATTTGTTGGGATTAATCGCCATTGGAAGAATGGTTTGTTCGATTGTGCATTTTTGTTAGACAGGACTACAGAATCATTTATATGGTTATTTAAGGCTGTTTTGAAGTCTATAGGAAATAAAGCTCCAAAAACCAGGGGTGTGCAACCGGATCGGATTTATCCGGAAACCGAACTGGCCCACCCGAAAAACAGGCCCTGGGAACTGGTTCCATTTTTTTGGAACCGATTAAAACCGGCCCGGTTTCCGGTTCCAAGTAAAAATCGACTCGGACCGATTTTAGAACCAGTTTTAAGATAATGTAAAAAAAAAACCCTAAATGACGATTACATTACCCCACCTCTCTTCTCTCTTCACCGCTCCTCTATCTCAGTTCTCTCTTCGCCGCAAGAACGCAATTACGCAACCGAGGAGGCTCCTCGTTCGCCTCGCCTGTCCCGCTCTCACCGATCTATGAGTCCTTCGTTCCCTCAGTCTCTCTCCTTCGTCTTTGTTGCAAGGTCAGATGGTTTCGAGCTCTTGCTCTAAATCTATTCTCGTGTTGGAGAAATGTTCGAGTTCGAGTTTGAGGTTTTGCGTTTGAGTTTTAGGGATTTTTCGCCGCGAGCTTGGGTTGGTGTAGAAGATTCTCAGAATTTTGATGATCAGTGGAGGACTTGGGGGAAGAGACGCCATCTGATCTTGCGGAATCCGGCTTGCCTAAGTTTTGTTTTTTTTTTTTGAAACTTATATCTCTTGCTTCTTAGATCAGTGATTTTTGCGTATTTGAGTTGAGAACCCCCTTGAGTTAACCTGATATGTTCATCAGGAGTCCCCCTTTGTTCATTCTTGTCGTTCTTTTGGTTTAGATGAAGAACTTAAATTCACTAAAAAGAAATTTCACCCTTTTATCCAATATAGAAAAGAAAAGAACTTGTGCTTGTTAGCATGTAGATTGCTAACATTTTACGCTTGCTGCTTGTAATTTATGAATAGAAAGGGAATAATTCGTCACATATCAGTTTAGCATCGTAGACAAGAATAGTGATATTTGATCCTAGATTATAGTTTAGCATCGTAGACAAGAAAAAGTTTGCAATCGCACCAATAAGTCAAAGAATGGTCCATCTGTATAGTTATATGTTGCAAGCGCTTGCTGGATTTACTACCAAATCTTGCCTAGTTAGATGGGTTCAGCTTTAGCAAGTCTTTATCAATTCGTACTCAAGATTATGAGTTCAATTATGCACAAGCAACACAGCAATGGAACCACAGTGTCTAATGGCCTCCTAGTTCTAGGATAGTCCTTGGACCAAAAAATTGGCAAGTTCTTTAAGTCATGGCCAATCACTTTGGAAACGATTGAAGTCTTCTTTTCATACCATTCAAGTGTATACTCGGACACTTGAATGGTATGAAAAGAATCCTGTCACTGTTGTATAGTTTGTTTTCAGTAGAATCCTGACATTGTTGTATAATTTGATTTTAGTTGATGGATCAAGAGAAAGACATATCAATTGAAGTGGATGGATATAATGAAATGAGTCCGCTCATGAAATTGCCATTCCAAGGAGCTGTTGAAGTGGACTCTACAATCATGAGTGCGATAAACAAGGTGGGTGTATCTAACTCCCATCCTCCTCTTGGTAAAAAGCGAGCTAATCAATTGGAGGCCTGGGATAATTTTTTGAGAATTATAGATGAGAAAACACAAAAAAACAACTAGAGTAAAGTGCATACACTATGGGACTGAGTATAATTATTCTGTTGATCATGGAACATCTACTATGCAAAAGCACTTGACAAAGTGTAAAAAGTATCCTCATGCATATAAGAAGCAAATGTTGTTTGCACCACGTAACAAAGATGTGGTTGGCGAGGCAAGGGAAAATACTAGTGGTGGTAGTGTCTTAACAACGTGGAAGTTTGATCAAGAATGTTCTAGGCACATGCTTGCTCGGATGATTATTATTGATGAACAACCTTTTTCTACGGTTGAGCATGTCGATTTTCATGATTTTGTCACTGAATTACAACCTCTTTTCCAACATTTTATCATGATTTATGGTGGCTAGAGATTGTATGAAGTTGTATGTGAGTGAAAAAACTTGTTTGAAAGCTTACTTTGGTAAGCTTAATTCTAGGATTGCATTTACAACTGATATGTGGAGTTCCATACAAAACTTGAACTATTTATGTTTCATTGCACATTTTATTGATGAAAACTAGAAATTGCATAAAAGAATCATGGATTTTGTGGTGATGCATAGTAACAAGGGTAGGGAGATTGGGAAAATAGTGAAGAAGTGCATTTACAAGTGGGGAATAGAAAATAAGGTGTCCACAATAACTGTGGATAATGCTAGTTCTAATGATGTGGCCATTGATTATTTGAAAGAAAAATTTTCAAGGGAAAGGCTTTTGATCTTGAATGGTGATGTTTTACTTATGAAGTGCACAGCTCATATATTAAACTTGATTGTTTGAGATGGATTAAATGAGGTGCGTGATTCTATTGCACGTATCTGAAATGTAGTTAGGTATGTGCGGAGTTATCCAATGAGAGCTAAAACATTTCAATCTTGTATTGAAAATGGGAGAATCACATACAAGGGTTCAGTTTGTCTTGATGTTGCCACTAGATGGAATTCCACTTACCTAATGTTAGACACCACCATAAAGTTCATGAAAGCTTTTGAAAGGGCAGAAGGACACCATTGGTGCCATAACTTGCGTACGGCGATTACTTTGGTGCCATAACTTTTTTTCGGATCACTTTAGTGCCAACTTTTTTGAAAAATGATCACTTGAGTGCCAATGCCGACATGGCACGCCGGAAAATCTGATGTGGCTCTTTTTTATTAATATTCGATGCTGAGATGGCTGGCCGAAGCTTGCCGGAGAGTCCAGTCAGCCCTTATAGAGAAAACGACATCGTTCAACCTTTCTCTTCCCAATATAGGAACCCTAAATCGTCTAATTGGACATATTCCCCAATTGCAACCCTAACCGGCCATATTATTTCCTTGTTTTCCCCGAAATTGACAGCTGAAGTTGCAAATGGATGGGAGGAGCTTCACTAGCGACTCAAATTCGTTTGAACGAAGTGAAGAAGAAGGTCGGTTCTTCTGCTATTGTGGATTACCGAGTCCAAGAAGAACATCTTGGACTCGATTGAACCCCGGGAGAAGATTCGATGGATGCGCCAGGTTTAGAGAAGGCTCGAAGTGCAAATTCTTCAAGTGGGTTGATGCGAAATTTTCAAATCGAGCAACAGAGGTGATAGTGAAGCTACTTAAAGGTCGACATCAACCTGCACTTACATTAATGGACGAGTTGGACAAGTTGGACGATGTCGACTCATTGCAAGCTGAAATGAAGGCTTTCGCATCTCTGGCCAACCATTTGAAGAAGGAAGTTCGAAGGATGAAAATCGAAAGAAAGTATTATCGATTGTTGATTGTGTTCTTAATAATTTTTATAGCCTATTTTATGGTCAAACGTACTGTCAGTGATGAGCAAAAGCTTCTTAGTCTACCATAATTTAAGATAGGGTTGTACTATGTACTTGTATTTGGCAATTTGTAGCTACGGTTGTGTTATTAGTTTGTTGCAATTTATGTATGTAACAAGAGGTTTGTTGCAATCTATGACAAATGGAAGGTTGGAATTTATTGGTTCTCAATATTGAGTTGCTTAGTATTTTGTTGCTGCATATTTTGATGCAATTTTGCCTCATTGGGAGCATATTTTGTTGCATATTTTTGCTCATTTGCTGTCTTTTGTTGTACTTCCTCATTTGCAGCATATTTTGCTGTATATTTTTGCTCATTTGCTGTCATTTGCAGCATATTTTTGCTCATTTGCTATCATTGCTGCAAATGAGGACATTGCCAGCAAATATTTGCTTATTTGCTTCATATTTTTGCTCATTTGCTGCATATTCACTTGCTCATTTGCTGTATTTTTTTCATCTAGTTAGATGGTTGCATAATATGGAGTAAGGCTCACAACTGAAAAAATCAGGTGCTGCAATTGCTGTAACTCTGCGTAGCAGCAAATCATGAAGTCGTCACAAGTTCAGCAGTTGACATTTTAGTGCCAAATGTATCTAATCGTGATCACTTAAGTGCTAGTCGTGGTTCAAAAGTGATCACTTAAGTGCCAGTCGTGGTTAAAAAGTGATCACTTAAGTTCCAGTCGCAATTCAAAAGTGATCACTTAAGTGTCAATTGTGGTAAAAAATTGATCACTTTAGTGTCATGCCGTGTGTTTCTTTGAAAAATGGAGACTTTGGTTCTAACAAACCAATATTTAAACCACATCATTTTAGAATCAAAGTAGTAACTGTACCAGCACTGCTCACCAGCACCAAATCGCCCCAAACCATACTCATAAACTGGTTCAAACAGCCCCCAAACCATATTCAATTAGCAGCACCAAACAACCCGCAAACCATATTCAAAATCCGGTCCAAAATGCTTGCACCAGCACGTGCGGCCGTGCTGGTGCAAGGACAATAATCCACTCCCAAATATGACAAAATCAGCAGCTACCATACTATACTCCCAAACAGTACAAAATCAGTAGCTGGTGCAAGCACCATATTGCACCTAAAAGTAGCACAAAAAACCAGCACTAGCAGCACCAATTCCCACTCTCCACACTAGTACCATACTAAAACAGAACAAACACATGTAAAAAAATAAGGAAATCACAACCGCCTTAACCACGGTAAACATCGAATTTAGTCATTACACACAACATCCCATTAGTCCATAACATTCCAGGACCAAAAAAAAAATCAACCTCCTATTAGCCAAAACGGTAAACCTTCCTAATTTGACAAAGGACTGAACTATCATCTCAACACCTCCCATTAGTCAATAGTGATAAGTCGACCATATCCTTTTCCTTTCGACGGCTTCTTGAATTGATTCATAATTCTTTGACTCTTTCGAACTGGAGGAACTGCAGGTTGTTCTTCTGAAGATGCAGGTTCTTCAATAGCTGGAGCTGCTTTTTCTTGAACTGTTGGAACTGCATCTTCTTCAACAGCTAGAACTGCTTCTTCTTCAACTGCTCCAGCTGCATCTTTTTCAACTGCTGGCCCAGCAGGTTGTTCTACTGGCCGTTTTGCTCGAGATATCTTCTTAGGCGCAGCAACTATCTTCTTCTTACCGGTGTTGGCGGATGTTTTGGAGTTGTCAGCATTTGCTAGTTGATCAGGAAATTGTGTTGAGTTTTTTGTTGGTCGCAGTTTACGAACACTCTTCTCCGCAACCACCCTTCTTCTCTCCGGACCAGCTGCTTGCGACGTTGGTTGGATTCTTTTTGGTGCAGCCATTGACTGTTGGCTTATGCCAACTTGAGATATAAGAACCTTTGAACTCCTCCCAAGCTACAACAACATAATCATGGATGAGAAGAAGCAATATTGTCATAAAAGTGAAAAACTCAAAAATGAAATGCATGAGATGTACAAAACTTACGTGCAAAATAGTCATTCCAGTATTAAAGTCCGTATAAATTCCATAACCATATTGCCTCAATCTTCTGCCGAGGACCCCTCTTGTTTGATATGGTGCCTCACTTTGAGGAACCTGACCTACTTGTTCAGTTGGTTTTCTTCTCAACTGATAAGGACAAAATAATGTCAACTAAAGCCAAAGTCTGCTCATTAAAGATTAATATAAATACATATAGCTTACTGGATATTTTCTCCTAGCATGTGCAACAATCGACGAGGAGGTTGCCCTTGAACCTGGGCCTCCGGTTGGCTCTTTAGCTGGTTCTTGCACTTGGCCTTCAGCAAGCCCTTCAACTAGACAATCAGCATGCCTTTCAGCTGGCACTCCAGCAAGCCTTTCAGCAGCCTCTTCAGCTGGTTCTTGTGTTGGCGATACACTTGATCCAATTTGAGTCCCTCCACTTGGCTATTGAAGCAACTGATGTTGCTTTTTCAAATGACAACCACTTTTGTTGTGACCTATCTCACGACAATACGAGCATTTTACCTGTACACCTGACCTGCTCATCTTCTTACTTGTGGGCTCTCCCTCCTGCTTTCTTCGTCTCCTTTTAGGCTTTCCTATTTCTTTCTTAAGTGGTAAAGGATGAGGGGCTTCATGATGTGTCGACTTCCAGAATTTTGTGCCTCTAATAGATTGCATCATGTGCTGGTACGCAGCAAGATTTGTAGTTTTGTGGTAGCAACCATGCAGGTAATCCTTGGGATTTTTGCCTTTCGCTTGGATGGCACAAATGGCATGTACGCAGGGAATTCCAGACAGTTGCCAAGCTCGACATGAGCACTTTAGTTTGTCCAATTGGACAACATACTTGTCTGTCTTTTCCATGACCTCATAGCCATCATCTCCATTCCAGATAGGATGACAGAACCTACTACTCGCCAAGTTCTCATCCAATCTTTTAGCAATCCTAGGACCACACTGTCCAATCCACTTTGCAACATCATCTCTTTGTTTTTGCAGCCTTGTCATGACTATCACTCGAATATCCTCAAGCATGCTGATGATTGGTTTGAACCTTGGCTCTAAAATTCTCCCATTGAAGGCTTCACTGAGATTATTATCAATGATATCGCACTTAAATTCTTCACTGAAGAAGGCCTTGCACCAATGCCTGGGTTTAGTTTGAAAAAGTGCTTCATAACCGTCCTTCGTTAAGTCAAGCGGCTGCTGTTTATGAATTTTAAAATCAGCCATGTTGGTGCTCTTAGCTATCATCCAAAATTGCTTCTGTAGTTTCTCCCCTTTGTAGATTTTTGCCCAGTTTGCATATATGTGCCTCGCACACATCCTCTGTTCAGCAAATGGCATCAACTCAGCTAAAGCAGGAAGAAGTCCCTACAAAAATGCATACATTAAGGCATTAATATAAAGGCATGTGCAAGATAAAATGTCATAAATATTATTTGTGCAGTTGCACCAGCATTACCTTTTGTTAGTCGCTCATGAATGCCCAACCTCCTCCATTAGTGATCTCAAGGTCCGCCATCAAATTTTTCAGGAACCATGACCAAGTGTCCTTGCTCTCTACCTTCATAACAGCCCAAACAATTGGAAACATCTGATTATTGCCATCCCTCCCAATGGCACCCAACAATTCTCCCTTGCACACACCCTTCAAGAAACATCCATCTAACCCTATGACTCGTCTACAACTAGCAACAATTCCCCGCTTGCATGCATCAAAGCAAATATAAATTCGGTCAAAGTTAGTCCTATGGTTAGGCAGTGGCCGCTCCACAACCTCAACATAAACTCGACTACTTGGGTTTTGCAGCCCACATTCTCCAGCATATTCCCAAATTTGACCATATTCTTCCTTGTACCTCCCTAGAATTTCTTTCATCACCTTATGCTTGGCTCTTTTACACTGATTGAGTGACACGTTAATCCCTACTTGCTCCCTCACCAACTGCTTCAGCTGAGTACTCTTCACATCAGGCATCGCTTTGATGGTATCGAAGAAGTGCTTCGACAACCAAGCACTCGTTACCCTTTTGTTGTTAAACATGATGGAACAAGTATGTTCCTTCTGTAATGACTTAATTTGGAATGACCCGTCCCTCTTTGAACGTGCGCCATATATCTTCCACGAACAACTAGGTTGAGAACACTTTGCTCTAACATAGTCCCGCGTATTTCGAGTGAACTGAAGAGTCCTCTGTTCAGCTATTGAATACTTGATAATCCCTTCTTTGAATTGTTTGGCATCAGAAAATTTCAGACCTACAGTCAATGCAGAAGAAGAAGAGTTAGGATCGTATAACGGATACTTACGTTTCCTTCTGCGCACAACGGGATCATCATCTTCATGCTGATTTTCAGAATTATCATTCTGTTCATCAGATCCACTTTCTTCATAATCAGTGTCATTACCTTCAGCTGGAGCTCCATCAATGCTATGTCCTGGTTCAGCTTCATGCAATCCTCCAAATGCAGCTATTGATTTTTTTCCAAATTCCCTTTGCTTTTGCCTTGACTGTGCAAGTTCCTCATCGTCATCATCACTTGGTAAATTTACATTTCCCACAACCTCATCATCTGATTCACTAGATGCAGCAACTTCCCACGACAATCCAGTGAACTCAAATCCAGTGAACTCTTCACTCGCTGCATGGCTTGCCTCCCTCTCATGTCCAGCTTCATCTATAATAGAACTAGCACCACCTGAGTACTAGGTAAAGCAGCACCATCCCTTACGTCTCCTCCCTCAGCCCCTTCATTAGATTCACCATCACTATAGGACTCAACGTACACAACAGCTTCTTTTCCATGAAGATAATGGTAGATGATATCCTTAACACCATTATCATCGTGAAAGTTTCTAATACCGTCCTTCAAGCTGCTTCCAGGAACACAATAATGCAAACATCCTATTTTACATCTTAATTGTTTAACTATATCCCTCATGAGATTAATATATGCTGGCTTGCTTCTATCGAAATAAACAGTACCTTCAAGTCCTCCAAAGTATTCCCACTCGTCAGTGCCAATGACAAATTCTCCTCCATAGCGAACAATGATGCCGATAATTGTGTCTTTATCTCCATATCGACTCTGCATTGAAGGAAAAAAGCCAAAAAATTCAATATTTTAGCTTTCGGGACCACACCACCTAGGAAAAAGAGCACAGCTTCACATGAAGGTGCCCTACATGGTCGACAAGATTGAAAAAGCCACCATCAAACCACATGGGTGACAATGACAGAGGTCCCCACATGGACCACAGTCTATCGCATATACTCAGCCCGGCACCAACACAATCGAACCCACTTCAAGCCCTAATATCCGAACAACTAGCCATAATTTATCAACTTCAAGCCTTAATTTCAGAAGTTCAACATCTAATTTCAAGTTCAAGCCCTAATTTCCCAAGTTCGAGCCCTAATTTACTACTTCAAACCCTAATTTCCCGAAGGCAGCACTAATCTACCACTTAATTGAGTGAAACATAGGATAAATGAAGCACAATGTGTCGATCAATTCAGCAAAATAGAAATTAATAGCCCTTATTTGAAGACCGACCTTCGTAATTTGCCATGGAGATGGGACCGATGCCGAAGGGATGAGTGATGCTCAGTCCACGGGATGAGGGAGCGACGCCGACCGACCGCGAGGGGAAGGCAAGAGGTGGCAATGGCGACGGTGACGGCGACGGTGACGGCGATGGCGACGGTGACGGCGACGGCGACGAAAGGAAGGCGCCATAGGCGACGAGCGACGGGCGACGGCGACAGGACGAGGGAGACAGAGCAGGTGTGACGAGCGACGCGATGCTAAGGAGACCTTTGAACTGAGCGACGTCGTTTGCTATCCTAAATGGAACGGCGTCGTTTGCTATCCTAAATGGAATGACGTCATTTTGCTCGTCCACGTAGACATCAAATGTTGAGCCCAATATCCACATCACACTCTTTTTTTAAAATGAAAAATTCCACGTCAACATTTTGGCCGGAATTTTGGTCGGTGTCACTAAAATGATCTATTTTCCTCCGACTTGGCACCAAAGTGATTCGAAAAAAAGTTATGGCACTAAAGTGATCGCCGTACGCAAGTTATGGCACCAATGGTGTCCTTCTACCCTTTTGAAAGGATGGAAGAAGATTCATCTTTCTTAAGGGAGATTAACAATGATCCTCCTCGAAATGAAGATTGGAAAAATGCTACCATTCTTTCGAAATTTTTGAAACAGTTTTATAATGCCACCAAATGGATGTCGTAGAGTTCATATGTTACTTCAAATGATTACTGTGAGAGTATAGCTTTTTTGTATAAATATTTGAATCATGCGGCGAATTCTTTGGAACTTAAGTTTCAAGTTATTGGTTTAAAAATGAAGGAGAAGTTTGATAAATATTATGAGAGTTTGGATAAAATAAATATGATGGTGTTGATTGTGGTTGTGTTGGATCCCACAAAAAAAATTAAATTATGTGATATTTTGTTACGGACAAATTTATGATGACGAAGCAAAAACTGATGAGATGCATGATAAGGTGAAGCTTGCCTTGGAGCGTTTGTATAAATTTTATGAGCAATCCCTTGTTGGTTCTAGTAAACAAAATTTTGGTGCTTCAAATGTGAGTACTAGTAGTAGTGGTTCCAACGTCAATACCGATAACAATGAAGGTGACAATGAGGATGACATCCAAGCTTGGCGACAAAGCTTTCTTCATGCAAAGAAAACAGTGCTTGATAAAAACAAATCTGAGCTTGATCGGTATCTTGAAACCGAAAGTGAAGATGTCATTAATCTTGACCTTTTGATGTGGTAGAAGAGTACTGGGTCAAAGTATAAAATCTTATCTTTGATGGCTCGGAATGTTTTGTCAATTCTCGTGACTACCGTTGCTTCGGAGTCGACTTTTAGTCTATCGGGATGTGTGCTTGATGGCTTTCAAAGTTCTTTGACTCCTAGAGTAGTGGAAGATTTGATTTGCACTCAAGATTGGTTGAGAGCTGTTTGCATGCCAATTAATGTTAGAGAGTGCATTGAGAATGCGGAAAAGTTTGAGTCAGGTAAGTCGTTTAAATTTCTTTCTATTTTGTAATTCATTCACATATTATCTATTGAGTAAATACTTTATTTAATCTCTTTTTCGGTTTTTACATTTGGATTGTCTTACCGAGGACATTATCATTGGTAAATAGACTTCCTTTTGTAGAAGCTCCGATTTTGTGGTGAGTAAATAAACTTCATTAATCAGCATATTTGCATTTGTCTTTAGAGCATTGTTTCTTGTTGATTTTTCTTTATGTATGAATTTCAGGATTTTTTTTTAGAGATTGAACCCATTGAAAGTAACATAGCTAGATTCAGGCCACCTCCAAAAGGTCAGTGTATATATTTAGATATATGTCCTAATGTTAGGTTTATTTTAGTCAAAAAGAAAAAGACAACAAACCTATAGCTCTCACTCAAGTGGGCAATCACCAAGATCCTATATCCTAATCAATAATCACTACTTTATATATTCGTTACTTTTCAGTTGGAGCTTTTTGTCCTCTCGTAAGGCAGAGAACGATGCTGGAGCTTTTTGTCCACTTCTTTTTAATTCTTATAGCATGAGACAATTGTTTATCAGATTCTGATGTGTAGATCGGAGCTTTCAGATTTTTGGAAACAGAAGTGAGTTCTTTCATCATGATGCAAAATAAAGAGCTAAACATGTTGAACAGATTCCTAGAAATGTGACTCTTAAAGATTTATGTGATTAGATTATGTCTTGCCACATAGTACTTTTGGATTGTTGATTTTAATGAATTGTAATTTCAATTGCCCATTTTAGGGATTGTTACTTTTGGCGGATAGTGGTTTTTATTATTCATCTTTTATTTTGAATCATTTCATTACTACATATATTATTTTGCTAGAAAATAATGAAACCAGAAAAAAGGAAAAAAAAAAAACTGGTTCTCGGGTAGACCCTGAAATTGGACTTGAAAAATAAGGTCGTTTCCAAAACAGGGTCAAGGGAAAATAGGGTTGGTTTCGGGTTCTAAAACTTGAGAACCAATTATAACAAGATTGGTTTTAGGTTCCAAGTCTAGACCCAACTCACTCTGGAACTGATCACCTCTACCAAAAATCATATCCACTAATCAAGACCAAGCCATGGCAAAAGTGTGATATCTTGAAAATTCGACCTATTTTGGTGATATATGAAATGGTGATTTTATTGACGCTCTATTAATTAATTCTCGTCCTAACCTGATCACTCAGAGAATACTAATAAAAGGGGAAAGGCTATTGAGGCATTTATTTCTAACAGTCGCCCGTTAATTTGATATGTACTATAGCTTCGATTGAATGATTTTGGTCACTAATTATGATCCGATTTTGAGTGTTGAATGTTCAAGGGTTTCACAATCGATTCATAGGATGTCGCCTCACAATTTTACAAGTTTGCCTTTGAAAATCTCAAATTCAAGTAAGGATCAAAGAATCGGGAATTTGACGAGAGAAACGGAAATGGATCGGGCAAGAGCCCAATGGGCCTCACGCCCAAGGGGGCCGGCTAATAAGGCCCAATAAAATAAGTCGGCCCATAATCGGTACCTGGGCCAAGGACAACGTGGTAATTTTGGGGGACAAAGTTGAGAAAATTACAAAAATGCCATTGTGGACAAGTGTCAACCAAAGAAGAATTTTGGGGGATATTTTTGTGGGATAATCACGTTGACTCTCTCTCTCCCTCTCCTTCGGCTGACCACCCCACCATCGACTCCCCACCAAATGCCATCACTTCTTCTTCTTCTTCTTCTTCTTCTTCTCCGTTCTCGACTTCTCCATTTTGCTGCTTATTGCCGGTCCATTCTTGCCAGAAACAGCCACTGCCATGCGCCACTCTTCCTCACCGATGACCCATTGCCATCTCAGCTCCGTTTTTGGTTGAGCAGCTTCGCCCTAACTAAGCCACAACCGCCCGTTGCCGATCAGCCCTAAGTTGTGCGCAAATTGCGTCGCCCGTCACCGCCACTCATCTGTCACTGTCCAGGACGCCAAGCCACCGCCACTAGCCATCGTTTCACACTTAGAATAGCCCCTGAGTTGTCGCTGAACAGCCACTAGCAATTGCTTCTTTGTCGCGTCCGTTCACCACCGTCTGTCGCTCGCCTTGCCCAAGCTGAGGCCACTACGAATAGCCCCTGTCATCGCCATCATCCTCGAATCATCACCGTCATTAGATGAGTAAGTTAAGTCCTAATCCCTTGTTTAGGGTATTAAACTTGCTTATGGTAGTTTAAATTAGGTTAATAGTTATTTATGTGCGATTAGGGGATAAGTTATCAGTGGATTATTGGATAATCTTTGGCGATAAGTTATCGGCGGATGATAGGTTATCAATGGATATGGTGATAGGTTATCGATGAATGGTCGATGGGTTATTGGAGATTTTAGCGTTAGGTTATCGGGAATTGTTTGATAAGTTATTATTGATTGAGTGATAGGCTATCACTATTTACGTGATAAGCTATTGGTGTGTATGATAAGCTATCACTAATTTGGTGATAAGTTATCAATTATTTTATTATTAATATTTCTTTTATTAAATAAATTAATTTTCGGAATTTAATATTAATATTTTATTATTAAATAAATTAATTTCCGAAATTAAATATTAATATTTTCGAATAATATTTTTATATATATTCCGAGTTGTGATTGTTTTATGCTCAAATTGTGATGCCAATGTTGGTAATCACCGTATAAATTAGCTTATATAGCTAAATGATTTGAATGAGTATTTTCAAGAAAAGATTATGAGTCTTTGAAAATAAATTAGTTTATAGTTGTGGGCAAGAAATGATTTCGATACCTTGAGAAGGAAAGCATGTTTTGAAATGATGTTTTTACGAAATCGAGCGACTGTTTGCATATGTGATCATGTGAAATTGTGGTGTGGCGTTGTTATGAGCACGATCCATGTTTGCAATGGCTAATTGAAAAGATAAGAATTAGCTTGAACGCTTGAGTGCCCGTGTGGTCACATGTCGGAGTCGTCTTACCGTAAATCGCTTGATGTAGCCTGAGTTATCGGGGTTTTGCTATAGATCACTTGACAATATCCGATTTGTTGGATGCCTGGAGATTATCTAGATTACCGATACTCCAGATGCCGTTTCGCAGCAGAGGTCGAATTTGATGCTCCTTACGAGATATCATCTTATTATAAATCATTTGATGTTGTCATATTGGAATGCCGTCTTACTGTAGATCGTTTGATGTTGCCGTGCCCGACAGAGCAGGACGATATCCAGTCATGCCGGAAGACTTTCATCTTATTGCAGATCGCTTAATATGTAGTGGCTCAAAGGGGTTGTAATAAATAGAACACGCATATTTGCATAGTGCTTAATTATCGGATGAAAATTGCTAGGTATGATATGAGATGTGCCCAAGTGGGTTTTACCTTATAATCGAGACACGCATGTGTATGAATGCATGATATATAGGAAATCCCGATAAGTGTTCCAAGTATGTGTTATGCTTAATGCATTATTGTGACACTTGATAACCTATGTCATGTATGATGTGTGTGCCAAAGTGAGGTAAGGTCGCCTATGATTGCTCATCGACTTGCTAGTGATTAGTTTATTAGGTGTGACAGCGTGGCAAGGAACCCCAAGGTGAGTTGTCCTCCTAAGCGAAGCTTAGGCCATTAACTTATTGAGATTCCATCTCATTTGTTGTTGTTAAACCTCTTTCAAGACCTTAGCATGTCGATGCACCCGGTACGGTTCAGAGTCTCTCAGGATATGGATACCATTATTTCCATGCATGCGTTTCTCGACAAACCGTACATTTTTTTAGCACCACTGGACAACAGTTTGGGTGGATGAGGGATTGCCTTATTAGGTCACCCATCGATTCTAGGCCTGGTTTGTTAGGGATGGTGAGAATTTGTTTGGGCCTCTCAGAGGTTTCGACAGTCCTCCGAAGGAAGGTCCTGTGCATAAGATATAGGACCCTATGGATGTTGACCCACCTGACGGGTCAATAGAGAATCCCGAGCCTAAGCTTGAGCCCTATCCCGCTCCTAAGTACCTGTCAGATTTTAAGTCATCGGAGCATGATCCCGACTCACCCTACTTCGACTCATCGACCCTCTACATGGATAGCCCATGGGTGACCTCTCTGGAAGCTGACTTTTTGACTGACATGTTGTAGATGTAGTAGATTGACCCCCAGCCTGGTATCTTTTTATAGGCTTATGTGGAAATGCTCGAATGGGACTTGTAAGTAAAAGTTTCCCAGGGATTAATCAAGTAAATAGTAAAATGGTGATTTGGTTTGACTGTTTTGAGCTGTTTTCCTATCTATATCTGTTTATTGTTGTTGTCTAGGTGATTATTGTTATAGCTTTCGCATGTATAATTAAAAGATGAAATGAAGGGTCGGCAACGAGTCTTGGGATGTCGCACCTCAATGACCATAGCGGGATATTGCGCGCTCGTAGGATTCGGGCCGTGACAAAAAACCATTAGAATGGTGTTTCTGAATACACACACTGTTTTTGTTCTTGGCACATCGGGAAAAATGCCAACCAAAACATCTCGCATCTTTACCATAAGCCGGGTTTTAAGGATACATATTTCTTAGCGCTTATGTATAGATGTACATCGGAGGAAGAAATTGAATTTACTTAGAGGGAAATGGAAAACAAGTAGGATACTGCGAATAACACTCAACTTCGGAGATTATATGACATTAGACACAAATGGAGTTTAGCTTTTAGTCGTGACATTTTTACATGTGGTATAAGATCTAGTCAAAGGAGTGAGATCACCAATAATGTTTTCCAATGTATGTCGACGAAGATATTGACTTGTGTAGAGTTTGCCCACCACTATGAAGAACAAGTGAAGTACATGAGAGAAATTGAGACTTAAGATGATTATAGTAGTCGAGGGAATCCCAAATTAGCAATTTTGGGTAATGACATCTTGACGCATGTTGCTAAAGTGTATACCCGTACCATTTTTAAATGGTTTAATGATGAATTCGTGCAAAGTGTCTATCAACGTATTTCAAGTGAAGCATTTGATGGATCGGTTTATTTTTTTACTCTCAAGTTAAAGAGGAAGTTAAATGGGAGTGGAAATGTTGTCAAATTTGACCCTGCAAACTCTTATGTTTCTTGTGATTGCAAATTATTTGAATTAAAAGGGTGGTTGTGTTGCCATGCCTTGAAAGTGTTGAGTGAGAAATCATTAGTTATGGGTGTTCCATCACCCTATATTTTGAAAAGATGGACTAAGGATACTAAACAAGGGATTGTGAATGATGAATCTCATGAAATAGCACTGAGTTCATCTAAATTTAATTCATTTTCCATGTTAATGCATCAATCCTTTGAATTGATGAGTTTCGGAGTCGAAGATACTAATACTATGAGAATAGTGACGGAGGGCATGGAAAAAACGAAGGCTAAACTTTTATCATATAAATTGAGTATGGTTGTGACTAACGATGCTAGTGATGATGATGATAATGAGGCTTCTTTGTGCGAGATTTCGGCATTGGACCCCCATCGAAGGAAAGCAAAGGGAATAAGTTATGGAGGCTTAAAAGCTCATATGAGAAAAAGAAGAAAAAATCTAAGAAAGGAGCACCTCCAACACGAATAGAAAGTCGAGATGAGTGGCATATTATTGTACTTAATATGATTAGTTAAATTTAGTGCTTATATCACATGATGCCAATAACATAATTATTACTTTGTAATGTAGAGTTGGTTGTTCAAGCAACACAAGATAGAACTCATGTCCCAGATTATTCGCAAAATTCAAATCAGTTTCAAAGTGCTTTTTATCCTAGCAATATTGGTGGTCCTAGAGTAAATCTAAAATTTCACGATAGGTATGTCACTCTTAGTCTTTCAATTGCATTTACATTTTACTAATTTGGTCGTTTTTTTTTATAGATGCAACAACTACCATACATCATGCCGCCGGGGATTATGAGTGAATTTTGCCCATTCCCCAGTCAGGTATTTAATAGCTGAACTTATCAAATACATGAATGAGAATAATCTTGGAAAACAAATTAGTAATGACAAATTTATTATATGTAGATGCAATCACAATACACCATGCCGCCAGGGATTATGAATGGAATTTCCCCATTCACTAGTGAGGTGCTTATTATGAAATCATTTTAGATCCTAGTGTTATTTCATCTTATTGTTATCATTGTAATATTTATTGTTAATGGTTTCTTCTGTATAGATGTTGGAGTATTATAATAGATCTCATGGAACCATTTTGAGTTAGGTACAACTTTGTTTATTCAACACTTATTTGAGACATTTATTTTGGCATTTGTTTAGTAAAATGTAAATAAATTGGCTATTCCTTTGTGTAGGGATCATCAAACTCTTTTCAACATTCTAGGGTGAATGAGTTGAATGATTCTGAAGGAACACGTACCAATTAGCCGAAGTAACACATAATTCTGTCTCTCTCTAGGAGGAGGAGGAAATCTCTCTCTTTTTTGTACAGGCTAAGATATTGTTGTATTATATCTCAAATACAAAGGCTCCTTTCTTGGATGGAAGAGTGGTTTTTACTGAACAAGCTGACCCTGTAATGCCGCTCAAAGATCCGATGCCGAATATGGCTATAATCTCGAGGAAAGATTCTGCTCTGGTTAGGGAGATTCATGAAAAACAAAGTATGAATAAATAGCGCCAATGCTTTTGGTAGTTTGTTGGCTCAAAATTTGGAGATATTCTTGATGTTGAGAAATTAGAAGCCTAGGTAATGCGTTTTGCAAGTTTGAATAGCGGTGTTCTCTCTCTCTCTGTTTTGTTTTTTCTTTATAAAAGTTGCTGTAGTAATGGCCATTGCTTGAAAGCTGATTTTTCTAAGACTAGATTGATGCTGATACTACTGTAGTGGGGGAATGAGGCGAGGTAGATTTTAAATAAGAGGCAAAGTTTGCATAGCACATGAAAAAGGGTGAAGCAGTGAGTGAATTTGCAAAGTCAAAAACTATTACATAGCAAAGGCAGTATCTCCCCATATATTCAATGCAGGATGAGTTATTGCAGGTTAGACTTTTAATTTTCCGATATATTGTGGTTAGTTTTGCATAATATTTCATAGCACTGTAAGAGTCTAGGTTATGTATGTTTTTAGCCATAGGTATTCTTTTAGTGCTGGTATTGGGTAATGAGGCATGGGGATAATAGTGGAATCAGGATCCAAACTTAGACTGTGAAGTCTCGTACTGTCGCTTAGGAATTTGGATGATCTGGTCTATTCTGAATCTGGGTTGTCATTCGCGGTGAGCCTGAATGGTGAAACAAACTTCTCTACCTGTCGCGACCCTAAAAAAATTTATCGATTTCTCGGGCTAATGGATTATTAAGACTAAGCTTAACTCGAGCCCTCCCAAGCCCTACCAATTCGCAACTTAGGATTTAAGTTCTTAACATGCAAATGTTTTCATACTTGGAGTCGCCACTAATCATTTTACGGTAGGCCGATTAGAAACCTAAATAAAACATAAGGAGATATGTTTTATTTCTACGAACCAGAGATTCTAAGCATGAGGACTTGATTACGCTAGATCTAGTCTAACGCCCTTTTGGTACCTTTTCTTTTCAAAAATATTTTGGCAGGCAGTTTGGATTCATTTTAACTTCCACTAACATGTGAGGTGTTCATGCGGGTGCGCAAACCACTAATTTAACACCCAATAATCAAAGCATTAAATAAATTGCAAGCTTAGGAGAACAACTTACCTCGAATCCAGCGCAAGCATCTGCATTGTTAGCTAGAAAATCACATCAAACACCCTAATATGATTTCTAGTTAACAAACAATCATTCAATTTCTCTTTCTTTGATTTTCCACTTATTTAAATGAAATCTAGCCTAGATGCAATGACGTGCAAAAATATTACATGCAAAATAATGCAACCTAACATGCATACTATATGACATGCGTCAACGTGACCTAATTCTAATGACGAAAGAATGATTATTTTTGGTATTTTTCAACGAAATTCGGAATTATGAAAAATGCCTAAAATAACATGCAAACTAATGACTTCTTTTTTGATATTTTCTTTTAAAATTCGGAATAGTAAAAATGCCTAAAATAACATGCAATTATGATGCCTTAAGCTATCCTAACATTATTTATTTTTTGGGATTTTTTGTTAAAATTCGAAATTATTAAATTGCTGAAATTAAGATGCAATCTAACCTAATCTACCCTAAAGCAATTCATTCTCTTTTTGGGGTTTTCTTGAAAATTCGGAATTAAAAAATAACATGAATAATCCATTAGAATTTGAAATAATACCTAATTTAAACTAGGAAACATGCCACGTTAAGTCCTAATTTAAATTAAATACTTATCTCATCCTTCGGGATATATTCGAAAATTCTAGACATGCAAAACTTTAATTTAAATTTAGATAATGTTTTTGAATTTTTCTGTTTTATTTGAAAAAAGAAAGAAAGCAATTTAAACAAAGATAGCAACCAATTCAAATCAACCACGCGATCCGCCAAATTCGTTTCAAACTCGGATTATGCACAAAAATCAAATTATCGGTCATATCTATAGGGTTATAGATATTAACGGATAACCGATTATTCAAATTTGGAAAGCTAATGAAATTTATCATCGTATCTAAGTGATTATAGATAGGATGACAATTTCCCGTATCGCCGCGTATCGTACCTTAGGGATAAGGTCGGATAGACGTCCAAATACGTTGCTAAATTAGGAAATTTTCCTAATTTGAATATTTTTAAATATCGCGGACATCAAACATTATCTTAAAGATATCCAATTACCGACGTGATATTCATGCAATATTCAAAGTATTCAAATTAGGAAATTGAAATATTCTGAAAATTTATGGGATAATGACAATTACCTAATTTGCAGATAACCTTCCAAATTCGAATCACGTGGATCGGGACTCGGGCTTGCGGATCAAGTGACGAGCGGTCGACGTCGGGAACGGCGGGCTCGTTCGGTGCGGCTCACGACGGCAAGTCGGGACTCACGGCAAGGCTGGCGGTGTACTCGGTGGTGTGGGCGTCGAAGACGGCGAGGGCAACGACCGGCTGAACTTGGCGGGGATGATGTCAACGGCAACGTCGGGACGACAAGGCGGCATTGGGATCGCTGGACGCTCTTCAACTGGTCTTGCTGCAGCGTTGAGCGAAGAACGCGAACGTCTTCTCTTCTTGGCGTCTATTACATGGGTCACCGAATCTGAGCAGAATCGGCGGACGTCGTTCTTGAGGAAGCAGCAACGGAAGACCTGTTGAGCTCCAACGTGGACCAACAGGATAGAGCAGAAGGTGTTGACTTTTTCTTCAATTTCACGTGGACTTCTACATGAGGGGTCTTCAATGTTGTGGGAAGCGTCGGTGAAGAAGAAAGGGACGTGGCATGAACATAAAGAAACAGCAACAACAGCGGGAGGCTTCAACTTGCAGAATGTCTTCGGCCTTCTGTTGACCATGCAGGGGGAAATTCTTTTGTTGACTGGGAAGTCTGTCTTCGCTGCAAGGTTGTAGAAGCGTTGGTGTACAGGGCAAACGTGGGGCTGCGTCGCTGGCTTCGTGGGGGGCAAGAGGACGTCCTCTGCTTGCATGCACGTCCCCTCCTTTTAGGCGTGGACTTGCTGACTTCAACTTGGACAGATCAGCGCTGAAGGTCGTCGATCATGGAGGAGCAAGTCGGCGAGGCAGCTTCAGCGAGAGGTGCTGCCGCGGATGTGACTGAGGCGTGAGGCACGGCCACCGCGAGCGTGGCTGAGGCGTGACGCACGAACACCGGCGCGCGAGGGGTACGACGGCGGCGAAGATCTCTCTCTCTCTCTTTCTCCCTTTCACTCTAAATTCTCTAAAAAAAATTGATCTGAAAATTGTGACCTCATCCTCAAAAATCTGACCTAATGAAATATATATAGTGCTAACCCTAGGTCAAATTAAATGGGCTTAATGTCATAATGGGCTTAAACTTGGGCTTAGGCTTTAATTAAATTAAATGGGCTGAATTAACTTGGGCTGAATTAAGCTCAAATTAAAACAACCAAACCCGTGTAACGTGAAATTCTCGGCCCTAGTATTCCCGAGCGAATCGAATTTCATTCGATGAAGTTTAAACTTGCTCACCATCGCCAGTCCGATGCAATAATGCAATTAAACTAAAATGAGCCTAAGTTATATGTTATGCAAAAATTAAATATTTTTGTTTAGGGGTTAAAAGTTAATCCCTAATTTTTCTATGCAAATTACACTAAATGTCATGCCAAAATTTAGGTGTCAACAGCTGCCCCTCTTTGAAGGTGAACTCGCAGAGGTTGCATTCAAAGACTAAATGATACCTAAATTGCAACTATACAAATGCAATGAATGTTATTTTTGTCGGAATTATGAGTCCTATTTTGAAATGCATTAAAAAATGATGCATGCTGACATGAAAAGAAAACATACCTGGAATTACTTACCTGACTGGTGTGAGATAATGCAATTCGAGGTACGACTCAACTTTATTTGTTGTTTGGCAAATGTCTGGGCTCAGTCCCATAGGTATTGCCTAATAAACTGTTGATGAATGTCGGTGATCTGCAGTTAAGTCAAAACACACAAACACGAAGAAAGCTCAACGTATCCAATCATCACCTGGATTCGTGAGATAAAAAAAAGTGTAAAAATATTCTGACCTTTACAAATTACCTATACATCTCTATAGGTATTCGTAAAGATTTAGCCGCTGCGTCTATATCCTTGACTCATAGACACGTCACGGGAGAACTGAAGAGGATATTCCGACCTTTAAGATACCTATACATCTCCATAGGTATTCATAAAGATTTGGCCGCTTCACCTATATCCTTGACTCATAGATGAGTAACGGGGGAACACCTGGGGTTGAGGAATATTCCGACCTTTAAGATACCTAGACATTTCCATAGGTATTCATAAAGATTTGGCCGCTTCACATATATCTTTGACTCATAGGTGAGTAACGGGGGAACATCCAGGATGGGGAGAATATTCCGACCTTTACATATACCTGCTCATATGCAAAGATTTGGCCGCTGTGCCTATATCCTTGACTCATAGACACATCACGGGGGAATATCTCGAGATTAAAGAAGCATTCTGACCTTTACATATACCTGCTCATATGCAAAGATTTGGCCGCTTCACCTATATCCTTGACTCATAGGTGAGTAGCGGGGGAATACCTCAGATTAGAGAAAAATTCCGACCTTTACAAGATACCTATACATCTCCATAGATACCTGTAAAGATTTGGCCACTTCACCTATATCCTTGACTCATAAATGAGTAGTGGGGGAATCTTCTCGAGATTGTACGAAAACAATGATTTTGGTGAACAGCGGGGCTAGCCCGAATGTCCGAGAGTTCCTTGACAGAATACCTGGATATCATCAGAGGTACCTGAAAAGGCTTGATCAATAAACACCTAAATATCATCAAAGGCATTTAGAGATCGCAACAAAATGATCAAATGGGGGACCTGCCGATTGCTTGAACAGGTTAGGGATATAGAGATATACTTACCTGGCGATATCTCTGACTCTTGAGAGTGCGTCTTCTGTTAGACACGACTTCAAGCAACATATGACATGCATTCATGAACAGTTCAGAACACATGTATTCATATCTTATGATTTCAACTTGGTTTTTCATGCACGATAGTTTTGTCAAATCGGCATTCCACACTCCGTTGGGGAAAAATCATGATAAGACAATCCGAACTCACAAATGGGTGTCTTGAAAATGCCAAATGAGGGACTCTCGATCTGAAAGGGCTTTCTCTCATTCTCATCGAAAAAGGCTGATTTATTGAGAATCGTTCTATCTCACCATTATCATGTCAACAAGGGTCCGAGTATTCTCACAAGCGGTACGACCTTACCAATCCAAGAGGTCTTTACTAGGACTGTAACATGGGCTTGGTCAATGGCTTAGCAAAGGGGACTCTTCGAGTCAAGGCTATTGAAAGAAAATACTCTGCAATTGTCTCCGGGTTTACAAGTCAAGAATCCTGCAAAATGAGATAGAAATATACTTGCTCGCACTTCTTCGAGCTAAGTTTATAAACATCTGAAATTCTACGTTAGTTCAAGTGCCCTAATCTGAAGAGACTTTGTAAGGGACGTAACGTAGGCTAGGCTCATGGGTTGAGAAATGAATGGATCATTAGGCTCAAAATGTGTATGATTGGGGTGAATAAGTTGGCGATCATCTTGGCATTGTCACCGGTCTTCTTCTTCACCAGAGATTTTCTTCTTGATGGATGTTCCATTGTCTTTAGGAGTTCATCCCTTGATTCTTTTGAGACTTGACTAGGGATTTTGACATGTCATATCCCGACATTTTTATTGGGCATTGGCTTTGCTTTTACCAGGCACACTACTTTTTCTTGCCCTTTCTTTCTCTTCTTTTTTTTTTTTTTTACAAATGTAAACACTCGCCAGCTAATCTGATTGATTGACTCGCTGTTTGAACTTAGAAGCTTCTCGTCTTCAATCGACACTTCGGAAATGCTGCTTGAACAATGATGACTTTTGCCTTGCCCTAGTGTGGGGGATGATCACCAACTGGGTTTGTATGAAACGAATTTGCAGGCTCAATTGGGCTTAACAAAGGATAAAATGTGTATAAGGTAGAGAAAGAAATGCTTTTCGTCATCCTAAGGCACTTGAACTTCGCGTGAATTCATCTGAAAAAGCAACACTCGAAGATTGATGCAAGTGAGAGCAAGAAAATTTCTACACATTTTTCACCTTGTGATATTGATTTATCTCCAGTTTGCCTCGATGTGGGGTGGTTCTTGACATGGGTAATTTGAATGAATTTCTCCAAATGTTTAGGCTCAAAATGGTTGAACAATAGATAACCTGTATTGTTTGGGATAGAGAAATGAAATGCCTCCTGTCATTTCGGTCATCGTACCTTTTGCGAGAGAACTCTCTACCTTGCAGACATGCAATATTTTCACTCAACTCACTGGGGATTTTTCCATTTTTTCTACTCAAATCCCTGGGGATGCATGGGACAGTGTGTAGGATAGGGCTCGCCTTTCATCGTCCCGATGTACCTCATTCGACACATTCAATTCATTTCGCATGAGTTATCAGACTATCTAAATAGACTTCCCCTTTGAAATCGATAATACAGATTGACAAAAATAGCCATGCAGAAATTAAAGCCAATGCACACATTTCAACTTGACATGAAATTGATTGAAATCATTTATTCATCAATGAAATGTTTGCAATTCAGAACATAAAACCAAACACTGAAAAACTTTTGCTGCAAAATGACAGGTTTCATCATGGATAATACATCTTCACAGCATCAGAGTTAACAGGATTGGAAAACTCACGACCATCCATCTCTGCAAGAATCAGGGCACCTCCTGGAAGCGCTTTCTTAACCACATATGGACTGATGTAGTTTGGAGCGAATTTATCTCCGGGAACAGTGAAGATTGGTAGCACCTTCCTTAGGACTAGATCATTTACCTCGAAGTGTCTTGGACGCACCTTTTGGTTGAAAGACCTAGCTATCCTCTGCTGATAGGTTTGACCGTGACAAATGGCTCTCAGTCGCTTTTCATCAATCAGGTTCAACTGCTCAAGCCTTTGTCGCATCCATTCTGCTTTAGATAACTCCACCTGGGATAAAACTCGCAAGGACGGGATTTCTACTTCGACAGGGAGGACTGCTTCCATTCCATACACCAACGAAAAAGGGGTCGTACCTACAGAGGTTCGGATGGAAGTCCGATACGCCATAAGCGCAAATGGCAATCTTTCATGCCAATCACGATAATTCTCAGCCGTCTTGGCCAAGATCTTCTTAATATTCTTGTTGGCGGCTTCGACTGCTCCATTCATCTGTGGACGATAGGGAGACGAATTCAAATGCCGAATCTTGAACTCATTAAACAACTGGTCCATGAACTTGTTATTCAAATTCGTCCCATTATCGGTGATAATAGCTTCGGGGACACCATAACGAGCAATTATGTCCCGCCTGATGAACCTTACAATATTCTTCGCAGTGACATTTGCATAAGACACGGCTTCAATCCACTTGGAGAAATAATCAATCGCCACCAAGATGAATCGGTATCCATTCGATGCCTTGGGATTGATTGGGCCAATGACATCGATGCCCCACATTGAAAAAGGCCATGGCTCGGATAACTGATGTAACTCTGTGGGGGGAACATTCATTTTATCCCCGTGGACCTGACAGCGATGACATCTTCGAACATGCTGGATACAGTCACTTTCCAAACTGAGCCAATAATAACCCAGCCTCATGATCTTCTTGGCTAATATGTGGCCATTCATGTGCGGACTACATATCCCTTCGTGTACTTCTTGCATGATTCTGGTAGCTTCAGCTGGGTCTACACACCTTAGCAGAATCGAATCATAAGATCTTTTGTACAGCTTTTCACCGCTGATAAAGAATTTCGAAGCCATTTTCATGATGTATTTCCTGTCGGCCAGGGTGCTTCCCTCAGGAAATTCTTGTCTCTGGATATAGTTTATAATATCGTAATACCATGGCTTTTCATCAGGTTCTCCGGTTACAACCATGCAGTAAGCCGGTTTTGTCAGGACTTCGATTTTCAAGGGTTCTACCTCTATTCCACCGGTCACTTGCAGCATGGATGATAATGTAGCTAGTGCATCAGTAAACTGATTGTGGGATCTCGACAAGTACTCGAAGGAAATGTCCTCGAATTCCTTTATGATTTCTTCGAGGTATTCATGATACGGCACTAGCTTGGTGTCTCTTGTCTTCCATTCCCCTACAGTTTGGAGAATGATTAAAGCGGAATCGCCAAACACTTTCAACTTGGATATCCCCATTTCTACTGCGGCTTGAAGTCCGAGGATACAAGCTTCATACTCGGCTATATTGTTGGTACATGGGAATACCAACTTTGCTGCTACTAGATAATGTTGCCCATCCGGGGATATCAAGACTGCCCCAGTGTCGGAACCAGCTAGGTTTATGGCTCCATCGAAAAACATAGTCCATGTGTCTTCTTTTATCACAAGAACGCGATCTTCTGGGGAGTAGCCATCATCATCCGAGATTCCAGGATTCTCAGCTAACACATCGGCAATTACTTGACCTTTGACTGACTTCTGTGGCATCATCTGGATATCAAACTCTGAAATTAAAATCTGTCACTTGGCCAGTTTCCCCACCAAGGCCGGTTGATCAAGTAAATACTTGATGGGATCATTTTCAGTCACCAGGAGAGTCTGGTGATGCAGTGTATACTGTCTCAGCCGATAGAGCACCCATACTAATGCAGCGCAAGTCTTCTCGGCTTCAGGGTAGTTCAATTCCGAGACAGTGAACTTCTTACTCAAATAATAAATGGCTCGCTCCTTTCTGTCTTTAGGATTTTTCTGGGCTAACATCGCTCCCAGGGACTCGCTATGAATAGTGAGGTATAAGATCAAAGGCTGGCCCGGCACTGGTGGGACCAGCACTGGTGGTTTCATCAGATACTGCTTCAGCTCATTAAACGCTTCCTGGCAATTATCGTCCCACTTCACTTGAGCATTCTTCTTTAACAATTTGAAGAATGGCTTAGCAGTTTTGGAAAGTTGGAAAATGAAACGGGCTATATAATTCAATCTGCCAAGGAGGCTCCGTACTTCTTTCACGGTCGATGGGGGTTGCAGCTCACATATAGCCTTCACTTTGGAAGGATCGATTTCGATGCCCTTACTGCTTACTATGAAACCAAGTAATTTGCCCGACGTTGCCCCGAATATGCACTTGGCTGGGTTGAGACGGAGCTTAAACTGACGAAGTCGGTCGAACAATTTCTTCAGCGTGTCAACATGATTCTCTCCGGGTCGAGACTTGGCGATCATGTCATCGACATAGACCTCGATCTCTTTATGCATCATGTCATGGAAGAGAGTGACAATTGCCCGTTGATACGTTGCCCCGGCATTTTTGAGACCGAAGGGCATGACCTTATAATGGAACGTACCCCAAGGAGTGATGAACGCTGTTTTCTCCTTGTCGCTGTCCTTCATCCTTATCTGATTATAGCCCGAGAAACCATCTATGAAGGAAAACAGCTCGAACCCAGCGGTACTGTCTACCAGAACATCTATGTGCGGTAATGGGAAATCATCTTTAGGACTAGCCTTGTTCAGATCGCGATAGTCGATGTATACCCGAACTCGGCCATCTTTCTTCATGACCGGCACGATGTTGGCCACCCAAGTAGGGTATTGAGTGACCTCGATAAATCCCACTTTCAACAATTTCATGACCTCATCTTCTATCTTCTTTGAAAGTTCAGGTTTGGTTCTTCGCAACCTCTGTTTCTTGGGTGGCATACCGGGATTAGTAGGCAAGCCATGCTCCACAATAAAAGGGTCTAATCCTGGCATATCGGCGTACGACCAGGCAAAGATATCCTGGTAATCTCTCAGCAACTGTACCAGGCGTTTGGCTTCATCTTCGGGAAGAGTTGCTCCTATCTTGACCTCCTTGGTTTCTCCAGAATCACTGAGATTGACGGTAATAGTTTGATCTACCGTCAGAACTTTAGATCTTTCATGATGCTCTAAGTCACGCTGAATATCTGAGGAATCATCGAGTTCTCCGGCATCATCGGGATCAAGTTCGGCGGAGTATAATTCACTGGATTGGACCGTTCCCATACCCTCACGTGTCACAAGATTGCCCCTGAAACATAAAGCAGCGGATTCAGAAGGACAAACAGGGGTAAACATTGCATTTTTTGGAACTTTTGTTTTATTTCTTTTTACTCTTTTTTTATTGTTTTTGAAATTCTTTTCGAAAAAGTTTTAACACGAGGAAGCATAAAGAAGCCCAGGCCTCAGAATTCTCCTTGGACTATATTTTCTTTCATCGGTTGGATATCATCACCGGGCTGGTTTGATATACCCCAACATGCCCTCAAAAACTGAAAATAACTTGTAATTTCATTGATCATTTCAAAATGAATTACATTTATTGAATGGAAATTGCAACAATCAAAACCTAGAAACGGAAATGAAAAGCAGCACTTGAAACGGGGCAAATCCTAAAAAGCAGTAAAAATTCCCACGCAGGGGAGTATGCGGAAAAGTAAAGGTTTTACTCTTGCGGGCCAGTGCCCATCCTCTCTAATGGTCTTTCCTTGACAACTCCGATGAAGACGTCGTCGAACAGGGTAGTGATCCCTTCTATTGCATCACCGGGGTCTTCTATCTTTAAAGGCGTTGGATCGTCCATACCTCCCCATCCGTTAGGGACAATGTCGCGGGGATCCGAATAAAAGCTTGGGGGCGCCGAGTACTTCACATAGTAATCAAACTTGCCACTCGGTTGCCCCCAGCGTGTCGATCACCTCTTTCTCTTCATCCACTTTAAGCGTGCTCTCTACGATCTCTTCATCATCGGCCGCGTCTTCGAGCGTAGGCATATCTTCAGACAAAGGATCGAGCTTGTCCTTGCCGGTGTTCAACGTAGCAACTTCTTCGTCCCGATTAATGATGACCTCAGAGATAGTAGAAACGATGCCAGTGTAGTCAACATAAACGATCATCCCAGCTTCTACAATTGCTAAGATTCTTTGTCTCATGATGGCCAAGGAAATGGCCTCATTACTCGGGTAACACCCGGCTTTCACCAACTCGCCGTAGACCTCAGCAGTGTACACCTTGACGTTCTTGATTGGACCAGCATCGAAACAGAATACAGCATTCACATTGCCTGCGTGATCAGGGAGCGAGTTACTCTGAACATTCGACTTAGCGGGTTGAAACGAGAACGCCTTTGTGTCTAGGAAGTTCTGGATTTGATGCTTGAGGGCGTAACAATCGTCGGTTGAGTGCCCCAGCTCGCCCATATGATAATCACATTTCTTTGACGGGTCAACAAAAGAACTGCTCCAACGTGGACCAACAGGATAGAGCAGAAGGTGTTGACTTTTTCTTCAATTTCACGTGGACTTCTACATGAGGGGTCTTCAATGTTGTGGGAAGCGTCGGTGAAGAAGAAAGGGACGTGGTATGAACATAGAGAAATAGCAACAGCAGCGGGAGGCTTCAACTTGCAGAATGTCTTCGGCCTTCTGTTGACCATGCAGGGGGAAATTCTTTTGTTGACTGGGAAGTCTGTCTTCGCTGCAAGGTTGTAGAAGCGTTGGTGTACAGGGCAAACGTGGGGCTGCGTCGCTGGCTTCGTGGGGGGCAAGAGGACGTCCTCTGCTTGCATGCACGTCCCCTCCTTTTAGGCGTGGACTTGCTGACTTCAACTTGGACATATCAGCGCTGAAGGTCGTCGATCATGGAGGAGCAAGTCGGCGAGGCAGCTTCAGCGAGAGGTGCTGCCGCGGACGTGACTGAGGCATGAGGCACGGTCACCGCGAGCGTGGCTGAGGCGTGACGCACGAACACCGGCGCGCGAGGGGCACGACAGCGGCGAAGATCTCTCTCTCTCTTTCTCCCTTTCACTCTAAATTCTCTAAAAGAAAACTGATCTGAAAATTATGACATCGTCCTCAAAAATCTGACCTAATGAAATATATATAGTGCTAACCCTAGGTCAAATTAAATGGGCTTAATGTCCTAATGGGCTTAAACTTGGGCTTAGGCTTTAATTAAATTAAATGGGCTGAATTAAGCTCAAATTAAAACAACCAAGTCCGTGTAACGTGAAATTCTCGGCCCTAGTATTCCCGAGCGAATCGAATTTCATTCGACGAAGTTTAAACTTGCTCACCATCGCCGGTCCGATGCAATAATGCAATTAAACTAAAATGAGCCTAAGTTATATGTTATGCAAAAATTAAATATTTTTGTTTAGGGGTTAAAAGTTAATCCCTAATTTTTCTATGCAAATTACACTAAATATCATGCCAAAATTTAGGTGTCAACACTACCGAATTATATGATAGGACTGAGGATCATATCTGATTATAGCTTTAGACAGAAGGAAACAATTATACGTGCATCCTTACCCAAAAAAAAACAATTATATTTGCATGCTATTCAATTTCTCTAAGGGATTAAAGCAACCTACCATGTATGTAAATTAAGGAAACGGTGAATGGACCCCGGAGATTGTTCAATCAAATGATCATTACTGTTTTTTTTTCATTATCGTGAGAGGTACTAATCTCTCCGGTCATATTCCTTTTCTTGGAATCAGAATTGCCACTGCTTAATGGCATCTTAACTTCTTTCAGATCCAGGTCTTGGTGCTGTTGGTCTTCATTGTTGATTGTGACTGTTCTTATCTTCGCACTGTGCAGCTTATTCAATATAGCTATTTCTTCATTAATCTAATTCAATAATGAGTTCCTCTGTATTATGTTTTAACATATACACCATGTGGTCTAAGAAATTTTGAATTATTCTGCTTATAGTTGTTGTCTTGACAAGTTGCGTTTTGCACCTTATGTAATCCATAGTTCCATAGTTATGTTTTGCGCAGGGACTGAAGTGAGGTGAAGATTTTGTGCATTTGTATGTGCTGGGAATCTTATTTTTTGTTTTTGTTTTCATGACTCCCAACTTTTGCTGATGCGCTCTCTTACTGTGAATTCTTTGCTGCACTCAGAAGAAATGGTTTTGCCGCATTCAGAACCCAGCAGAATCTTGACGAGGCTCTCCGGCGAGGAGCTTCCGAGAAAGATGCGCTTATGATCCATTAACCATGTGCTATTACGTCTGATCCATGAACTATGTGCTATTAAGAACTCTCGCCTACTTTCCGAGATTAAGTGCGTCACAATATATGCAGCCAAATAACTTCTAATCAATAACCTCAGAATTACCCAAAAAAAGAACCGATGAGTATTCTAACACGCCTATACTGGCTTTACACCGTCTATGTCCTAATATCCAAGACCCAACATTTTGTTTATAATATTTTCAAGAAGGGATACACATAGTGTCAACATTTGCCGAAAACAGTCACAGCAATGCCTCGTATGAGGCAGCAGAGACTAATAAGAGGTTCAAAAAATTGAACAACTGATCTGCCCATTTAAATTGTTTGACGACTTCCAACCAAGGAGTTAACCGGGTAAGAATAGAGCAAGACATGACGCTCATCCCCCAAAAACAAATCATCAAGGAATCACCAGCTTTCAATGAATGCAGAACACAACCCCGGTTAAGTCGATGACATAAACCATTGCACTTAGGGATGAGCACTTCTTGCACATCAAAGAATAGTTACCGCAATGAGTAACTTCTCAAACAAAAGCTGAAGCTTACCAAAAGATCAGCACCATCTTGACTGTAATGCCAAGCATAGTTAAATTTGATCGACACAAAAGGTAGGGCTATCGAAAGAACCCGATCGAACTTGAACCGACCCGAAAATTTTCGTATTGGGTCGGGTTGGACCTCAACTTGTTTGGGTATTAGTAAAAACATTTGGATATAGTTTTGGATCTACCCGAGCCCAACCCGAAAAAATGAAACCCTGAGATGGGGAGATCTCTTCCACATCTCTCTCACTATCTTGCCTCTTCTGGTTCTGGGTTTTGTTGCTCTGCTCACTCGCTCTTGCTCTTGGAAACCCTAGCTCCATCTCTCTTTCTATCTTGCTCAACCCCTCCTCGTCACCCTTGCAAGGCTCGAGATTGTGGCAATGGTGGCCGTGAAGCTCGCAAACATGGCCGTGGTGGCACTTGTCCTCGCCCTTATGACCCTCGCCACGATTGCCCAGGTTGAGGCCCTGCCTCCCTATTGATCCTCTCCGCCACCAGTGTGGCGGCCATCACGACCCTCATCTTTAGCTTCACGCTTAGGATCTGAAGCGGCACCGAGCTTCCGAAGGTTGTCCTGTCCATGGGGGGAAGAGATTCTTAGTTTTTCGCTATTGCGATCTATTATTAGGCTTATTTAGCTGGCGAGCCCCTAAGGGAGCTCGAAAGCGTGGTGGCGGGGCTGGGGGCCTTGGGGGACTTGTTCTACATCAATTTGGGGACTAACCGCTGCTGCAGCTTGGCAGGAGGCCTAGTGCCGATCTTGCATTGGCTATGGGCAAGCGAGCCTCAGTTCGACATGGGTTTTTCTGGGCTTTGAATGAGGAGGAATTTGTTGGGCGAAGGAGGAGGAGATGATGGGGACTCGGTGACGGAAGAAGGCGAGTGGTGTGCTTGTGAGAAGTTAAAGAGAGAGAGAGAGAGAGAGAGAGAGAGAGAGACTGCGATCGCCAGTGACGCGGTCCACTTGAATGTATGGGTGATGCGCAAAGAGAGCATAGAATCTAGAATTTCTAGGATTCATTATTTGAAACATGAGCCCGACCCTGGCCTAACCTGACCCAACCTTATCTGATCATGTGTCTATATTATGTTTGGGTCTTATCTCGAGTTGGGCCAAGTACATATGTTTAGTATTTTGGGTCGGTTCAGGTATCATGAAAACTTGACCCAACCTGACTCGACCCAAACCATTGTACAGTGTCCCAATTGTTGAAACTTGATTTTTGATCCATTTTTCAAATTTTTCTAAGAATCATAAAATTAGGATTAGGAACCTTGGCCAAGCTTAAGAACCTATTTTTAAATAAAAAATCATTTTTTTATAATTTTCCTGAATTTTTCCTTAATTTCTTTGGATCAAAATAAGAGAGAAAATCAAGAAAAATATCAAATGAAGTTCAAAAATTCCATAAAAATATCCATTAGTTTTATTTTAAATCTAATTTCATCACTACAACTTCAATTTTGGAAACTTTTAGTTGGGGATATGTTTTTCCCAAAATTGGGTAAATTCATACCTAAATTAAGCCAAAAATCCAATTGAGTCATTTTTAGCCCATAGTGTCTTCACAATAATTGATTTTGGGACCTTGAATTGTATATTGGTCGGTCCAATTTCATAATTTAACAAAATAATTGAAAAGCCCTAAAAATCAATTGAAAATTAGGGATTTTAATACCCAAATTGGGAATCTTGTACAATTTGAAATTGTCAAACAAGGACAACACTTTCCCTAGGGTTAATAACCCATGGGTAATTCAATTTTGGCATCAATTTTTCCCAATCATGTCATCTAGATATTGAATTGAACAAAAACCCTATTGATTCGAGTTCAATTTTGGGAATTTTTGGGCCTAATTGTGATAAAAAAAATTGTACAAATCTCATATATGGGTACAAAATGTGCTAAGGAATCCAATTTTGGGGTTAAATTTGAAAAATTGAATCAAAATCA
The DNA here is from genome assembly GCA_031216185.1 of Syzygium aqueum. Lineage (NCBI taxonomy): Eukaryota > Viridiplantae > Streptophyta > Magnoliopsida > Myrtales > Myrtaceae > Syzygium > Syzygium aqueum. The sequence continues at coordinate 18,603,477 of CM062237.1, read as the reverse complement.
GGTCGAATTTACAAAATTAAACCAAACCGAGTCTACCGAGTCAGTCGAATTGACCTGACCCGACCCAGGATGGTCTTCTTCTCCACCCACCCAAACCTGCACGCCTAAAAAAGAAAAAAAAACACAGGTTTTAGCCCCGCTCTATTAACCAACCTTTTGAAGCTATTCCAACACGTGTTAAACGGAATGGACGATTGAAGAATCTCCAACTGTCCATCCTTACCATCTCTAATCGATTTTGAGTTGGTTATGGGTGATAAACCACCTCGGGGACAAATAGAAAAGGGCGGAAAGTCATTGTCCAAGCAGACCACTTGTTCAAGAGAATACTAGAGAGAGAGAGAGAGAGAGAGAGAGAGAGAGAGAGAGAGAGAGAGAGAGAGAGAGAGAGAGAGAGAGAGAGAGAGAGAGAGAGAGAGAGAGCAAAGGGTTGAGTTGAAACTCCCTGAGACCGAGCGATCGATGCTTTCCGATCATAAAAGCGTCGGTAAATTGGTTATAAAGGTGAGTTTCCTCGCTGAAGAACTTGCAACGAAGTTGATGGCTAAGCTCTTAAAACGTGTCTTGGCCAGGCAATTTAGGACTTGCCCGGCGAAACGGTGCTCGTGAAGTTGAAGTACAAGTTCCCTAGTTTCATCTTCAAGGCTTCATATGGCTTGGAAACTCCATTTTGATCTCCATTAAAGCAGGTAAAGTTGGCTTTTAGTCACGTTTTTCACAGGATTCCAGAACAAGTGTTTTGAGTTTAATTCTGTTGATCATGTGATTTCCTCTGCAATTTTGAGCTTGTTGATGTCTAAGATGAGCTTATGATCATGTTTTTATTGTTTGATTGCATTTTAAACCATTGGAATTGCATTAAACCGAATCAGCCATCCATGGAAACTCACGCCGAAGCTCTCGAGCCTCACCGGAGTGCATCCCGTGGCCACAGGCCACTCAAGTTAGTAGTTTCTGACATTGCTCGATGTGTTGATGATGATTTTGATTGATTTAGACGGCTAGGACAATTACTATAGTGATTTGAACACTTGAGAAATCGAATTAATTAGTTTTCAGGTTAGGTTTTTAGATTGGTTTTTCGCTAGCCGATGGTGGTCCGGCTGCAAATCAGCTAATTAGGTTGATAGAGGGAAATATGGATTCAACATTAAACCAAATGGAATGGTTAAAATCTCGCCAGAAGGTCATCGAAGGTGAGTTTGAACTAGCGGCCTTGATAATACTTGAACTAGAAATCATGCCCACCAATTGCTCGGCAAAATGCCACAATGAAGAAGTGAAACGAAGCCATTGTGGCACTGTGCCCGCTGAGGCGATGTGTAGGTTGGTCTGACTTGGTGTGATTGGTCTGAACTGGTTCAACCCAGTTCAATCGTAGGCGGGAAAATTTAAAAATAATAAATAATAAATAAATGCTAAAAAATCTAGAAAATCATAAAAAAAAATAAAAAAATTCAGAAAATTCATAAAAATTAGAAAATTTGCTAAAATCCATAAAAATCTGAAAAATTCTTAGAAAATCCATAAAAATGAGAAAAATTTAGAAAATCCATAAAAATTTGAAAAATTCTTAGAAAATCCATAAAAATGAGAAAAATTTAGAAAATCCACAAAAATTGAAAAAAAATTTAGAAAATGTAAAAAATAGATTTCGGGGAAGTAAAATTCTCAGAAAATTTTTTTTCCCAAAAATAAAAAAATAAAAAATCAAAGATAAAGAATTCAGAGAATGACCCAAAAACCCTATGGTCACCCTTTACAAATGAAATTTGAATTTTTTGTGATGTCTAAATGGCATTTTTGAAGACCCTTTTGTTTAGGAGTTAAAAGGAGGCTTAACCCCTAAAAAACCCTAAAACAACACAATCCATTGAACAAACAAGCCACTAGGGCTTCATTAGACATTGAATGTTTTGAATTGTCTTCCTTTTAGAGATAGTTTAGGATTGTCGTGATTGATTGACATTGATTGTGCAATTAATGGTTGATTGATTTTCTTCAATTAGAATGGTTAAAGTTAGTGGGTAGACCTTGAAAACTCGTGTGACATGTTAGGTACATTGTATCGTTTTAGGTACTGAAAGGGCATTAATGATTTCAATTTGGATCATTAACGTAACCAAGTCTCCTTATTTAGAATTTCTGATTTACAGAATCGTGGTAATTCTCTAGTACCTCGATTAGGTTTCTAGTCAACCTACCAATAATGACTAGTAGCGACTCCAAATTAAAATCCAGACTAAATAGAAAGATAAAAAACATATAACCCACTGTCACGTGAGGTATGGTCTGAGAGAGACCCTCATTTGTCTAGTGATGGGATATTTGTTAGATGTTTGGGTGCAATATCCGTTTCGGACCTTAGTAGCTCATTTGGGGACAGTTTCCTTATTTGTGACAAATGAAAGTACCTCCATAGCGTGTGGAAAGTGCGGCGCAATAGGCTTGGCGACTCAGCCGGGGACTTTAGCTTTCTAAGTAGACTTAGGCCTAGATTAGAACGATACGCTTGCGTTTTGTGTGCGCGCAAGGATCCAAGGTATGTTCTACTAATACTCGTGTTAAATGGTTTTATAGGTGGAAGGTATAAGGGGTGTTATCTTTGTTTACCTTTGTTTTGCAAGATGGTGTTGAGATGAATGTGAATTGATTATTTTAGAAATGTTGTTTGGTTATAAATTGTTATGTATGCTTTTTAATAGCCTTAGCATGACACTGTTCACACACACCACCCGAGGCCCAATCCTGGCTACATTTAGAATTACCCATGGAAGGTATGTATATAGGCGAAACTATGAGCTAATTGCCTATAGGATTGTTTAAATTCAATACTGATCACTAAGACGGGATAATATTTCATTACTTTAGGCCAATTGCCTATGATAATGGAATCCCTTGCTCGTTGAAGTGGTGACCATAAACCTTTAGCCAATCCTACCCTTAGGCGTCAGAACCTCACTTGTTGCATCTAAATGTCTTTGTGCTTAACATTACAAAAATCGCCTCGGTGATGGTAAACTTTGTTCCTTATCCTTTCTTTTCAAATTATGTCACTCATTTCAAACATCATGAATCAATGTTTAAAGGACAACAATCAATGACCGTTCGAAATAACCCTTTTAGGTTGAAACGAACAATTAGGGTTCTAGACTCCATTAAGACATTCTAGATGGATTGTATAGGGTCAATTTCAATTGTAAATCAAATGAATGTTGTTTTGTAAAGCCATTCAAAAAGATTAAAAAAATTCAAGCGACTAAATGGCTATGTATTTTTGGAGAGGAAAGTCAATCTCGATGTATTCGAAGCTTGTAAGTGTTCAAATTGAGTCTTTCCAATCTTAATGGAGTATAGGAAAAGTGGTACCTACACCAAACATTAATTTCAGCACCATTCTTAGTCATGTGTTCTTTTAAGGTTTAGAATGGAATTAAGATGTTAAATCATTTCTATTCCATTTTTGCCTCAAAGAAAACATGTGGTTAAAATGGGATCTTTAAAACATTCATAGTAATATGTGGTGATTAACAAAGACTTTTTTGAATGCTTTAGATCAAACATATGGAAATTAGATATACAAGACATTCCCGTTCCGTGAGAAGAGCTTTTGACATGGTGGGAAAACATGACTAAAGACAACCAAGTTTATGTCAAGGAGAGACTTGGGTACTTATTTGAGCTTATCAACGTTAAACCGCAAGTGAGCATGGTTCAGGCATTAGCCCATTTTTTGGAGTTTACCACTATGACATTTTAACTTTGTGAGCACAAATGGTTCCAACTTTAGAGGAGTATAAAGCCACCATTGGGGTGGACTTCAAATCAAAGATCATCGAACCCTTGATTGGATTAAAACCTACAAGTGTTATAACTGAATTCCTTAATTTGAAAACTTCCAAAGTCGAAGAGTTGATCAAGTCGAATACTGGGAAGTTCCCCTCATCCTTCTTAATAGCAAAGTACTCTAAATTGCCGAAGGAGACTGGGAATACTTCTGTGAGGGTTTTCATTCTTGCCTTCTTCGAGTTTGTCCTATTCCCTACATCTAGAACTGGGTTGGATCCTATAGTTGCAATAATCGCTAGGCAAGCTTGCCTTAAGCCGGACTTCTCCAATATGCTTCTAACGGGAACTATCATCTCTTTAAACAAGTACCAAAGCCAAGGGAAAGGTGTACTCCAATCTTCAGCTGGATTGCTTTCTATATGGTTTATTTCACATATTCAACCTTGGGAACGCCATATGCACATTCAAGAACTTTGTTTAGCTGTCAACCTTATTGAGAGGTACCTTAAAATTCAAGAGAAACTACCAAAATATTCTTTCCATGAATGTGCTAACTTCATTAGAGCATTAACTCCCGATCAGTTCCAATAGAGGATTAAGTGGCTAAAGATAGCCAAAGCTTGAAGTACTTGCCAAGAAGGCAACTTGGTGCCATTAGTTGGTTTGAATGGTGGAACCGCCTATTGCCTCTTAAGGGTTGTGCGACAATTTGGAATGATCCAACATATACCACCTGTTTGGCATCCCGAGGAGTTCACATTCGATATACCAAAAGGATCCCTACCGGAAGAGGAAAGGAGAGAGCTACAAAATAGGGTTGACAATATTGTTGATTATTTGAAAAGATCAACCGAGCAAAAATAGTAGAATGGCTCGAAGGCTTGAAAGGAGAAATGAAACTCTACTTGAGGTCAAATGAATACATAAAATGATTAGAGGATAAGAGTCCAATTGACGTTGAACCATATGTGCCATTGAATGTTACCACAAACCTCATTGAGCCATATGTTTTGAAATACATTTGTTCCAAATACATCTGGTGTGGAGCCACATATTCCTAAAGAAATAGTGATCGACATAGAAGAATGGAAGGCACGGGTTAAAGAATGGGATGAATATGAAGAGGCTGAAGCTACCTTAGCTAGCAAGAAGCCAAGACTTGCTTAAGCTAGTTGCCCCATTTTGATTTGAAGCATTGTAACACAAATTTTCCAAATTGAAATAATTTTTTGATGAATAAAAAGTTTGATGAAATTTTGATCATATTTTGAAAAAGAAATCATCATGAATTACAATTCTTTTAATTGTATGATTTCTTGAAATAAACATTCATAAGAAGTTTTACACAAGCTTAAGACTTGTCTAAAAGTTCTTATCCTTATTAATAAAAAAGAAAACATACAATTGTAAAAATATAAGTCATAACCGTTGATTCACCATACTAATGCTCTTTATCTTCAAAACAGATTTTCTAGTAACTCAAAGGAATGACCTCGAACTCATTTGTAGATTAAAATGGCAGAAGAGGAGACCCGTAATGAACTTGTTGAAGTCAAAAATCAAATGACGAAGATGGCTGCCATGATAGCAGAAATGAAGGCTATCATTATTGCTTCCAGGGGATCTTATTCCCCTATTCCTAATGGTAGAGCTTCAAGCACTACAAAAATTCCTCTTAAAGAGTCGGTTAGAAATAAAGAGCCAGTCCAAGAGAATCTCCCAAAGGTTACATCCAAGGTGGTAAATTTGGAAGAAGATAATCTAGCTAAGAAGACATTCAAACCCAAGGATGAGAAGGGAGCCAAGAGATTGGCCAAAATTGAAAAATGCTTGGCAAGTCAAAGATATGTACTACATAGGTTCGACAAATTCTCACCCTAGGCCAAGGTAATTGTTCCCGAAAATTATAAAGAACTAGAATTTGTGAGCAAGTATGACGAAACTAGTTGCCCGAAAAGTCATCTAAAATACTACCTTCGCAAAATGGCGAAGTACTCCGACAACGTTCATTTACTCATAAGTACATTTCAAGACAGCTTGAGAGGAGCGACCCTGGCATGGTAAACCGCTCTTGACATAAAAGACTTTACGGAATAGGATCATTTGGCAGGAGAATTTCTCCGCCGATATAAATTCAATGTCGAGGTGCTCCCGACTATGGAGGATCTCATCAGAACGGAGAAGTAAAGGAGTGAAAGGTTTCGAGCTTATGCCTAGAGATGGAAGGCCGTCGCTTCGCAAGTAAAACCCGCCATAAAATGAGGATGAGCTTATCGAGCTCTTTCTAAAGTCATTGCCATATGAATATTACGACAAGCTACATGTGTCGGGTTGTCAAATGTTTACCCTGCTAGTAAAGGTTGGTGAAAGGATTGAGTGGGGCTTAAAAGAGAAAAAGGCTTAAGAAACAACAACATGAAGGCCTTATCCCGGAAGAAAAGACAAAGAGCCCCTTCATGAGGTAGCTATGGTTTTTGGTCCTAACACTTATCAGACACCGTTTCCGAAGCAGCCCAATATGGCTCGGAAAAACCCAAAGCAATTTGAACCAAGGAAGAAACCCCGTGAAACAATTCACACCGTTGCCACGACCTTTATTGAAACTATTGTCTATGCTCCTTGAGAGGCATGTGGTCACTAAAGAGGTACCAATAGAGAATCCCATTAGATTCCCTTAGTATGACGAGTCAAAAACCTGTGTGTATCACATGGGATAAAAGGGACATGATGTGGATAATTGTCCCACTCTAAAATTCAAGGTTCAACAGTTCATTAACAAGAAAATACTTAATTTCCAACAACCTAAGCCAAATGTGTATCAAAATCCTCTTCCACACAATATGGTAAGCATGATTTGGGGTGAAGAGATAATTGAATCGAACGAAGAAGACAAATACAAGGCCAAAGTGAGAGCCTCACGACAATGGGATGCCCGATTTCACCAAGAGACACTTCTAAAAGGTGAAGTTGTAGACAATTTGGGAAAAGACTTTGGTAAATATAACTTTCAAGTAAAATATACCCCGTCGCCATGGGCATTTAAGAATGAAGTAATTGTACCCGATGGTTGGGGTAGTATAGATGATGAGCTAAGCCCTAAGGAGAAGACCCCGTTTGAGGAAGTAAAACCTGAAGAAAGATAGATGAGGATGTAAAAGAGGAGGAAAAGGTCCATCAGGGTGAAAAGCATTTTACCCAAAAATCACTCAAGCATGGTGAGACTATAGACATACTTGGCCACAATAGTGGTAGATACAATTACTGTATCAAATATACCCTCCTCCATGGGTATTTAAAGATGAGGCTATCGTGCCTGATGGATGGGGTGGTATGGACGAGGTTCCAATTAACAAACTAAGTCTCGAAGAAAAGGAAGATCGAGAGGAGCAAAAGAAAGAAAAAATTCGACGAGGTAATAGACGGTTTATTCGCAAAGAATGAAAGCATGGAGAAACTATGGACCTATTAGGTCAAGATAGTGGCCGTTATAATTTATGCATCAAGTATACACCCCCTCCGTGGGCCTTTAAAAACGAAGTCATCATACCTGATGGGTGGGGCGGAATAGATGACAAGGAAGCTGATAGAAGTATGGTATCCATGATCACACCGTTTGTAATCAAACTCGATGAAGTGGATAAGTACGAGGAGAAAAGATATCATGTTGAACCAGTTACTATTCAACTTCCAATGAATCAGTTGAAGATCGAGGAAGAGGAACCTCAGCTTGTGATCATTACTTTGCCCATAAAAGAAGAGTTTGATACTAAGTGTGTACTCTGGGATTACACATCAAAGGAAGTCAATGCCATAACCTGATCTGGAAAATGCCATGTCTCGAAGGAAGGTGAACATGAGAAGAATGGTGTAACCAAGGAAGATATGAAGCAGTTGATGTCGGTCATGAAAACAAGCGAATATGAGGTGATTGAACAGTTGAGAAAGATGCCGGCACAAATTTCTTTGTTAGACCTCTTTAAAATCTCATAGAGTCATAAAATGGTGCTTATGAAACTTCTCAATGAAATTCATGTCCTGGAGATAATCAACGAAGTGCAGTTAGAAGATTTTGTTGACACCATTCTTCTGAAGGATCATATCACTTTTTCTGATGAAGATTTCCCGATTGATGGACATTCACACTGGGGGTGAGCAAGATGGACTGCCCAAACCGAGACTAGACCTGATTGGATCGACCGGTTTGGCGTGGTTCTCGAGAATATCGGTACGATTCCGGGTTCCTAAAAGTGGAACCAATTTCCGGGCAATTCGGTTCCTAGTTCTAGGGTGGGAACTGGACCCACCAGACTGGATCGATAAATATATATTTTTCTAATTTTTTAATATATTTATTTATTTTTTAAGTATATATTTAATAACAAAAAAGTATTTGATAGTTCATTTTTATTTTATTCCAATGGGACCACCCAAAAATGCTTTCATATATTGGTCCCGAAAATGCTTTCTGATTCCCTTTTACCTTTATCAATTGGTCCCAATGGATCTGGACCGGACCAACGGTCCAATCTAATCCCCGGACCTAGAAACTGGGAATCGATCCTCCCAGTCCAATTCCTGGTTCTTGGGTTGGATCGGACCAGATCAGGAACCGTTCACCCCTAGTTCACATAATAAAGCTCTATATATTACCGTCAGATGCAGGGGCAAAGAAGTATCACGAGTATTAATAGATAATGGCTTTCGCACTTAATCTGTGCCCACTAAGTATATTGCATCATCTGGGGATCAATGAAGAGCTTATCAAACCTTCTAAGGTGACTGTACGTTTGTTATATGTAATGAAGAAGGGCGTCGTTGAAGATATCGAGCTTGAGGTGAATATAGGCCCTATCCCTTTTTTTTTATTATTGATTTTCAACTAATGGATATCCGAGGATTTTCAACTTGTTGCTGGGAAGGCCTTGGATTCATATGGTCAGTGCCATCCTTTCAAGTCTTCATCAGAAAGTTCGGTTTGTCATTAATGACAAAATGATTACTATGCATGGAGAAATGGATTTTACCACTTATAAAGCAAGTGCAATACCTTACATTGAGCCTGAGGTAAAAGAAAAGCCAAGCTATCACTCATTCGAGTTAATTTCAATGATACAGATTCCCGTTAGTTGCATCATGAAGACCCCAGAGCTCTCGACATCGTCCATTATGTCGAGGAAGGTTTTATGCCAATATGGGTTCGTTCTTGGAGACAGACTTGAATCAAAAGCTCAAGGAATTAAGGAGCCTATTATTCCACTTGCTACTAAAAATAAATATGTGATAGGATATATCAAAGAGAGTTCTAATGATCACTATGGAAGCCAAGGTTGAGGTCCTAAGAACCATGGAGGCTATGAAAGTCGAGGTGATCGCATTATCAACCCATCAGTATGGAACGGTAAAGCCAAAGAACTTCCCTATCATCATATCCATATTAAAGAAACATTTCCTGGGCCTTCCAAATTAATCCAAGAGGAGAATATTCATGCAGAAGAGGAACCTGCTTTGTTGGATCTATTCAAGGAAAATACTATTAATGTCATCGTAACTGAAGAAGAAGATATCTACGTATTGGAGTAGGAAGATCTTTCCAATTCTTTACTTGCTCTATTGTTTTTTTTTTCATTGCATTATCGTTTTCATAGTTTCCAGCTTCATTTGGATTATGTATGCAATTTCAATTCAGTTGCAATTTCCATTCATGTTGATGTAGTTATCACATCTTTCAATTTAATAAAAGTGTATTCAATGTTTTGTTAAGGATGTATAGAAACAAAACCAAACCCATGATGAATATTGCTCTCACTTATGAGGCTTGAAGATTTGGGTTTCTATATCACTCTTGATTGCAAAAATGATTTTTAGGAGCAAGGATTTCCAAAGATATGAGGACTAGCTCTATTCCTCTCTTTTTCAAAAATAGAACTCAAAATGAATTTCCAAAGGGGCTTTTCATAAAATCTCACACATTGTTATACTTCATATGAGAATACTAAACATGTGTGTTGCATACCAGGCCTGAGCATTCGCATATTCATAATAGGTTATTATATAGCTTAAATCCATCAAAGGAAATTACTTGTAATATTGAGGAAGTTGATGAAGATGAGGAATGGGTCAGAAAAGAATAGATACGTCGTGAAGAATCAAAGCCATTTTCACTAGAGAAGACAATTACTATCAATTTGGGCAATAATGAAAACCCTAAAGAAGTTACGATTGTAGAAAGCCTTTTTTCTGTAGAAGCAGAGAAGATTATTGAGTTACTCAGAGAATATCAAGATATCTTCGCATGGTCTCACACCGACATGCCGGGTCTTGATCCAAAGATTGCTGAACATGCTTTACTAATTGATCCAAGCATTCCTCCAAAGAAGCAAAATCTTCAGAGAACAAAGCTAGAATTAGCAAAGAAAATAGAAGAAGAAGTGATAAAATTGCTCAAAGTTGGATTCATTGAAGTGGTACCTTATTCATAATGGGTTGCCAATATAGTCCTTGTATTGAAGAAAGATGGACGGGTATGGGTTTGCATTGATTATCGCGATCTAAACAAAGAAAGTCCTAAGGATGATTTTTCACTACCACATATTGACGTCTTAGAGGATAGCACTGCCAGCTTTGAAACATTTTTATTCATGGATGGTTTTTCATAATATAATCAAATCCTCATGAAAAAAGAGGAAAGGCGAAAACATCTTTTATTACACTATGGGGCACATTCTGTTACAAAGTGATGACTTTTGGTTTGAAAAACGCTGGTGCTATGTATCAAAGGGAATGATAACCTTATTTCATGACATGATGCATAAGGAGATTGAAATATATATTGATGACATGATTACCAAATCTAAACAACGAGAAGATCATGTGGTGGTACTTCAGAAATTGTTCGAAAGGCTCAGAAAGTACAAGTTGAAATGAAACCCCAACAAGTGTGTATTTGGGGCAAAATCTAGTAAGTTATTAGTATTTGTGGTTAGTAATAGGGGCATCGAAATAGATCCCTCGAAGATCAAGACAATATATGATCTCAACACTCCCTCAACGGTAAAGGAAGTGAGAAGTCTATTAGGACGATTGAACTATATTGCTCATTTCATTTACCAGCTTTCTGAAACTGTTAAGCCATTTTTCAAATTGCTGAAAAAAAATGCCAATGTGAAATGGGAAATAAAGTGTCAACTAGCCTTTGACAAGATCAAAGAATATCTGTGTGTCCACCAGTGCTTGTACCATAAATCCCTGGGATTCCATTGATTTTATACTTGACAATTCACCATGAGTCATTAGAAGTGATTCTTGTTCAAAGAACAAGTGATGGTAAGGAACAAGCCATTTATTACATGAGTAAGAAATTCACAATATTTGAAACGAATTATCCAACAGTGGAAAAGACATGATGCACTAATTTAGGTGTTGCACAAACTAAGACAATACACCCTTCATCATTAAATCTTGCTGATGACTGAAAACAACCCGATCAAGTATTTACTTGAGAAATCTTCCCTAGTCGAAAAATTAGCAAAGTGGCAGGTTCTGTTATCAGAATTTGATATCAGAAATTCATCATAGAAATCCATCAAAGGAAGAGCTATAGCAGATATGTTAGCAGAGAATTCCCAAGTTACTACCAATCATGAAGAGGATGAGTTTGATAATCGTATATTGGCTGTGGGTGATGATAAATGGACCATGTATTTTGATGATGCAATCAATTTATCTAGATCAGGGACTGAAGCAATACTGATCTCCCTAGAGGGCCAACAGTATCCAATGTATGCAAAGTTGGCATTTTCATGCACTAATAACATTGCTGAATATGAAACTTGTATTCTTGGCTTGCAATTAGCTCTCTCGATGAAGGTGAAGAGACTATAAGTATATGGAGATTCTATGCTTATCTTATTACAAACAACTTGTGAGTAGCAAACTCGAGATACCAAGTTGATACCTTATAATGGGTACTTACAAGAAATGATGGAAGGATTTGAAGAAATAACATTTGATTATCTTCCAAGAACTAATAATCATTTCACAGATGCTCTTGCAACTTTGTCATCCCTACTGCAAGCTAAAGATGGTATTAATATAAAGCCATTAAGGATTGACATTCTTGTGCAACCAGGACATTGCGTGGCAATTCAAGTAGGGTTTGATAATGAACTATGGTTTTACGATATCAAGAAGTATCTCTAAACTGGAGAATTTCCTGAAGGAAGTCAACCAGGTGATAAAAAATTTATAAAGAAAATAGCCGCCAAATTCTTCCTCAGTCGCCAAACTCTTTACAAGAGATCATTTGATTTAGTCTTGTTAAGATGAGTTGATGCTAAAGAAGCTGAACAGATTATGAAAGAAATTCGTGAAGGTGAATGTAGGCCACACATTAATGGACATCTTTTAGCCCGAAAGATTATGAGATTAAGATATTATTGGATGACAATAGAGACAGATTGTATCCAGCATGTGAGATGCTATCATCAATGCCAAGTTTATAGGGATATGATCAATATACCGCAAAATGAACTACATCAAATGTTAGAGTCATGGCTATTTTCAACGTGGGGCATTGATATGATTGATCCAATCAGCCCCAAAGCCTCAAACGAACATCGCTTTATCTTAGTTGTAATTGATTACTTCGCCAAATGGATTGAAGCGAGTTCATATACTAATGTCACCACTAAAAATGTGGCAAGGTTCATCAGGCATGATATTATTGCTCGATATGGAGTTTCGAAAGCAATGATCACTGACAATGGATCAAATCTAAACAACAATATTATGGATGATTTGCTTGACCATTTCCACATTCGACATTTGAATTCATCTCTTTATTGTCCACAAATGAATGGAGCAATGAAAGTAGCAAATAAAAATATTAAGAAGATATTATCCAAGATAGCTGAGAACTATTGTGACTGACACAAAAGGTTGCAATATGCTTTAATGGCATATCGAACTTCGATTCAAACATCAATTAGGGCAACTTCGTTTTCCTTAGTTTATGAAATGGAAGCGGTATTACCTGTTGAAGTGAAAATTCCTTCGTTAAGGATATTATCACAATTAAAGCTTTCCAAAGCTGAGTAGGTTCAATAGAGATATGAACAACTCAACATGATTGATGAGAAAAGATTGAGAGCTATATGTCATGGTCAAGCTTATCAAAGGAGAGTTCCTAAATCTTTCAATCGGAAGGTTAGACCAAGGCATTTTAAGATATAATTTCTGGTGTTGAAGAAGATCATCCCCAATAATTCAGATCCGCGTGAAAAATTCACTCCAAATTACAAAGGACCATATGTTGTCAAGAAAGTTATGCCCGGAGAAGCATTAATTCTTATAGATATGGATCTAATAGAATTGGCTTATCTTGTAAATGCAAATGTTGTCAAGATATTCTACCCATGAAATGAAATGATAAACTTGGTTGAACATTTCAGGAGGAGATTTGGGCCACTTTAGAATCTGTACATATTATGCATATCATGCATTTCATAAGCATATTTGTTAGTTTTGTAGAATGAAGCAAAAATGAGTCTAAGGTGATCAACGATCTCAAATTCCCCAGTGGAGTTGGTAAAGGTAAAAGGATGTATTGTTCCAATTTACTATCCTTGATATCATTCTTTAATATATGTTCTTCCTTTTTGTCATTCCTAGGGAGTTCAAAGAAAGGAAGCAACAAAAAATAATTCCCCAATGGCATTGAAATGGAAGCACATGCAAGAGTTAGCGATATCATTCTAGTTATTGATAAGAATTGTTCAAATGAATTCTAATGCTCGATTCCTAATTTTGTAGGATCCTCACTAAACCGAAAAGGTGAGTTGAGTTTAAAAGAAGTCAAATTCCCCAAACGGGGCAAATCAAAACAAGAGATTGAAAAATAAAAAACAATCCTTTGTAAACAAGAGGTCAACAATATTATTTCAATTTGAAAGAAGCAATGCAAGAATCTATTTTGGCATTGGATTTTAACCTTTACAGGGATCCAGACAAGAAGGTTGGGTAAGTATCCCTAACTCATGAATTTCGATTTTCAAAAGTTTATTTTTAAGAAAGATCGAGTTTATTTCCCCAAGCGGAATATCATGAAATCAAAACTAATCTTTCTAGAGATCATTTCAAAGAGTTTCGGTCAAAAAAGGTTTAAAACATGAATTCTTTGAGTGTGCATTATGCATCAAAATTTCCTAACGAGGATGATTAGACAAAAGGCTTTGAAAAATTTCAAAAAAAATATTTGGATAAAATTAAATGGAAAGACCTTCAAATGATGAAAGGTACGCCATATCCAAGCACATCTCCTGTACACTTGAGTGGAATGGAAGAATGAGGGTCAAAAAATTGAGAAAGGGCCTCATCCAAAAGAGATAGAGGATATTCACAATGATTACATGAATTGAAATGATGAGAAGTAATCATTTCACTATCCCAAACACATGATTATCATTTGTAAGACAAATTTGAGCCTGAATAACGACGAAATGTTTCAAAAACAACCCTATTAAGAACCATCCCCACATTGGTGCAAATAAGGAGGTTCGTAGTTAGCATTTATGGAGAAAAAAGATCAAGAAAGATTCTATTGCATGCACTTGCATCAATCTTTCTATGATAACTTCATATGAATTACATGGAAGATTAAGACATTCCAAGAGAAAAAAAGAGCATTTCATTTCTTATCCCTAAACACATTGCCCTTTGCAAAGCCTAATTGAGCTTGAATATTTATTTCAAAACCCAAATTGATGACCATCTCTTCACACTGGAGCATGGCATATGATCCACTTCAGATCAATAAGAAACAAAAAGGCATTGTTGACACTTAATTTTTAGTTCATTTTTTTTTTCATATTTTCAAAAATCTCAAAATTAGAACTAGAAATCTTAGCCAAGCCTAGAAACCTATTTCTAAACCAAATTTTTTTTTTATCATTTTTCTGCATCTTTCTTTAATTTCTTTTAGTTAAAATAGGTGAGAAAATCAAGAAAAATAGCAAATGGAATCAGAAAATTCTATAAAAATAGTCCTTAGTATTCTTTTAAATCCAATTTCATGAATACATCATCAATTTTAAAAACTCTCAATCGGGTATGTGTTTTTCCCAAAATTGGGCAAAATTAAACCTAAATTGAGCAAAAAATGCAATTAAATTTTTTCTAATCATTTTTGAGTCATAATGTCTTCACAAAAAATGATTCCGGGACCTTGAATTTCATAATGGTTGGTCCAATTGTATAATTTGGCATAAAAATAAAAAATCCCCAAAATTAGATTGCAAATTAAGAATTTTGAACACAAATTGGGAATCGTGCTCAATATGAAATTGTTGAACCATGAGATTATCATTTCTAAGGTTAATCAAGTGTGAGTAATTCAATTTTGGCATCAATTTCACCTAATTAGGTCATTAGGATATCAAATTGAACGAAACCCTATTAACCCGGATACAAAAATGTGAAAATCTTGGATACAATTATAACAAAAATTGGGGAAAATCACGTGTTTGGGTTCGAAATATGATGAGGAATACAATTTTGGGATTTAATTCCGAAAGTTTGGTCAAAATCGAGGTTAATTTGAACTTTTGATTAAAATCGGGCCTGCCGGGTTGACCAGGTTAACCCGACCCGACCCGAAGACCTGTCTTCTTCACATGGTGTGCCTAGAATGCGCAATAAACCCAAGAAAATCAACTCATGCCCGCGACTTGACCGACCTTCTCCGACCAAATTACTGCGTTTTAGTCGAGTTGGCCAGCTGGATATTCTTCAGCTAGCACCAGGTAATCGATCAAACCGATAAGAGATCGGTTCCAACAAACTTTGGGTGGAAAAAATCGATGAACAAAAAGAAAAAAAATGGAACATTGAGAGAAGAACCTACTCGACGAAATGCCAGAGAGAGAAAGGAGAGAGAAATAGAGGAAATCAAAGAGAAAGATCTAGAGAGAGGGTCGAGAGTTCCCTCACGAGTGTTCGGTACTGCCATGGACGGCGGAGCACCAGCGAATCGTGATTTGGCCGTGATTCTCCCCTAGTTGTTCCAGTCAACTCGGCTGGTCCTGAAGGCCTGAAATCGAGCTTTTTCCAGCCAATCTAGAGCTCTTTCGGCAAGGCCAAGACCACCAGGTGGAAGTACAAGTGTCAGGGAATCCTATAGGCACAGATCACTTCAACAATTCCTCTTGATTATCGGACGAAGAAGGTAAAGTTGGCTCATAGTCATTTTTTTCAAAATTTTCCAGAATTTGGTTTCAACTTCGATATGCATGTTTATGTGATTTCGTCGATGAATCTTGGTATTTTGATGTTCATTACTAGTTTCTAATCATTTTTGGTGTTGTTTGATTGCATTTTTAGGCATTAAAATGCATGAACTGAGTCGGCCCCCCGTGAACCGTCTCACCAGAGCTCAGGTGACGTCGCCAGAGCATCACCATGGCCATAGGCCTATCAAGTTAGCCTCTTTCAACCTTGTTTGATACCTTGTTAGTGATTAGAATCGAGTTAGACAACTAAGGCGTGCAATATTGTGATTTAAAGGTTAGGTTAGTTAGTTTGGCACAGTTGACAATCAGGTTTTTTTGACTGGTTTTTCGTTGGTCGGCGGACTTCCGCTGGTGTTCTGAGTAGACTAAATTCAAAGTAGAACATATGAACATCATAATGGTGCAATCGGAACGGCAAGATAGTCGCTGGAAGGTCACTGAATTCCTATCCAAAGTCACGGCCTTGATAATGTTCAAGTCAAAATTGTGCACACCAAATGTTCAACCAAATGCCACAATGAAAAATGGATTAAATGATGCCGTTTTTGGACTTTGGGTTCGCTAGAGAAGGTGACCAGTGCCAGCGCTGGCGCCAGCGACGGCGACACCCGGCTCGGCTTGGTCGAACCGGGTCGAACCGAGCTTGTCTGGTTCATTTTCTCGACGGGAAATTTAAAAAATTAAAAAAATACTAAAAAAAATCTAAAAATACTCATAAAAATTCAGAAAAAATTAAATAAAAATAAAAAAAATCAAAAATTAGAAAAATAAAAAAAATAAAAAAATTGAAAAAAATTGAAAAAAATGCAGAAAAACAGAAAATTCACAAAAAATTAGAAAATTCATAAAAATTCAAAAATCTTCAGAAAATTCATAAAAATTCATAAAATACAAGTAAAAAATGTAAAAATTTGGAAAATCAATAAAAAAAATTGGAAAATTCATAAAATTTTTCAGAAAATCATAAAAAAAATTAATTCTCTATTAATAAAATTTTCGAAAAAAAAATCAAAAATTCAAGAAATTCAAAAATTTTAAAAATTTACAGAATTGTCCAAAAACATTGTAGCCAACCATAAAAAGTGAGATTTGAATTTTTAAAAGTGCCCAAGTGGCATTTTTAGAAAATCCCAAATTCAGGGGTTATAACCCCTAAAAAATCCTAAAACCCTAAAAAGTGTAAATCATGAAATGAATAAGCTTTCGAGCTTCATTAGGGTTTGGATGTTTTGATTGATTTTTGTTTTTTAAAAACCACTTAGGATTGATTGAATTGACTGACCTCGATTGTGCGTTTAATACTTATTTGGTTTTTCATGCGATTAGAACAGATAGAATTAGTGAGTAAACCTCAGAAATTCGCAAGACACGTTAGACATCGTATCATTCTTAGGTACCGAAAGGGCGTTAAGGATATTGATTCGGGATCAATAACGTAACCAATTCCTTGTACTCAGAATCTCTGGTTCGTAGAATTGTGGTATTTCTCCGTACCTCGATTAGGTTTCTAGTCTACCTATCAATAATGACTAGTCGCGACTTCAAAATCACAAACCTAGACTAAATAAGAAATCATCTTCCGCTGTCACGTGAGGTATGGTCTGGGAGAAACCCTTACACGGAAATACCTCCTTAGCGCGCAAATCCCAAAAGCCCAAAAACAAAAGAAAAAGCGCGGCGCAACAGGCTTAGTGACTCCGCTGGGGATGAACTTTTTCTAAGTGGACGTAAGCCTAGATAGAACGATATGCTTGTATTTTGTGCTTACGAGGATCCCAGGTACGTCTGGCTAATGATAGTGTTAAATGGTTTTGCAGACATGTGATATAAGGGGTATAGTCTTTGCTAATCATTATTTTGTAAGATGGTGTTGGGATTAAACGTGTTTTGAATGAATTTTAGAAGTCTTGTTTGGTCATTAATTGATATGCATGTCTTTAAATTGCTTTAGCACTATACCATTAGCACACACCACCCGTGGCCTAACCCCGGCTACATTTGGGATTATCCCTAGGAGGTATGTGTTTAGGCGAAACTATGGGCTGATTGCTCATGGGATCGTTTAAATACAATGCCGATCACCGAGGTGGAATAATATTTCATTACTTTAGGCTGATTGCCTATTGGAATGGAATCCCTTCTCCATTAAGATGATGACCTTGAGCCTTTAACATATCCTACCCTTTTTAGGCGTCAAAACTTCACTGGTTGCAATCGCTTGTCTTTATGATTGGTATACCTAAAACAAAACAAAATATTATGGTAAGCAAGTATCGTTCCATTCTATTCTTTTACAATTATGTATGTTAGTTGGCACATTCTTAAAAAATGCCTAAATGACATTTAATGCTTGGTCTAAATGCCCTTTTATTTTAGAATGCATCATTAGGGCTTCATATTCCATTTGTCCATTCTTTCATTTTTAGATGAAATGTATAAGTCCATGGCGGATTTCTCATGTAATTCAAATGCTTATTCGTTCATATCAATGTGTTCGAAGTTGCAAACCATAATTTAGGACTTTATGATTTAAATGGAGTATGATAAAATGGGCATTTACATCACACATTGAATTTGTCCATGATCTTAACTATATGCTCTTTTAAGGTTTAAACGGATTCAAAATGACACTTGCATTACTTTCGAGGCATGCAAGTGTATTTAACCTCCGTCCTACCTTAAAAGAATATATAAGTGAAACGGGGGCATTAAAATCAATTGGTAATCCATGGTGAATAATAATCACTTTCTTTTACATGTTTTAGATCGAAATGGGGAAACTAGATATACAAGTCATTCCTATTCCACGGAAGGAGTTCTTGGCATGGTGGGTAAACATGACAAAGGACAACAAAGCATACGTAAAGAAAAGGCTCGGGTATTTGTTCAGGCTCATCAACCTAGAGTACCAAGTGAATCTAATCCAAGCATTATCCCATTTCTGGGAAGTTACCACTGCTGCATTTCAATTGAGCGAGTACGAGATGGTACCTACACTAGAAGACTATAAGGCAAGCATTCGGATTGATTTCGGGTCAAGAACCGTTAAGCTCCTAGTTGGATTGAAACCTACAAGTTTTATAGCTAAATTTGTAAACTTGAAGGCCCCTCAAGTAGAAAAGTTGATCAAGTCGAATATCGAGAGATTCCCTTTATTATACTTGGTGGACAATTACTCTAAATTGCCGAAAGAAATGGGAAATATTTCCGCAAGGGTTTTTATTCTAGCTTTCTTCGGATTAGTTTTATTTCCCACATCAAGGATAAGATTAAATCCTCTCGTTGCGGTAATTGCTAGGCAAGCTTGCCTAAAATGGGACTTCTTCAATATACTCTTAACAGAGACCATCATTTCACTGAACAAATACCAAAATCAACAAAAGGGTGTACCGCAAGTTTTAGCTGGGTTGCTTTCTGTATGGTTTATCTCCCATATTCGACCTTGGAAACGTTATATGCGCATTCGAGAGATCGACTCATCTACCAACCCTATTGAGAAGTATTTGAAACTCCAAGAGAAAATGCCAAAGTACTCTTTTCATAAGTGGGCAAACTTCATTAGAGCATTAACTTCTGACTAACTTCAATGGAGAATTCGATGGCCGAAGCTAATAGAAGCTCAAATTACTACCCAAGATGGTAATTTTGTGCCTTTACTAAGAATGAGTGGCGGGACTGCTTATTGCCCACTAAGATTCATGTAGCAATTCGGAATGGTTCAACAAATGCCACCTATTCGGCATCCCGAGGAGTTTACATTTGAGATACTGCAAGAACCTCTACCTGAAAGGAAAAATAAAGAGTTGCGAACAAGGGTCGATGGGATCATGAATTCCTTGAAGAGATCAACCAAATAAATAGTACAATGGCCAGAAGATTTAGAAGGAGAAATGAATCTCTTTTTGGCATCTAATGAGTATATAAGGTGGTTGAAGGCTAAGCGACCAATTGACATCGAACCTTATGTACCTTTGAGTGTTACAACTCATTCTGATGAGCTGTATATCCCAAAGTACATTGTGCCAAGCATGCCAGGTGTAGAGCCGTATGTTCATGAGGAAGTGATGATCGATGTAGAAGAATGGGAGACATGAGTCAAAGAGTATGAAGAAGCTAAAGCTACCTTAGCTAGCAAGAAACCTAGACTTGTTTAAGCTAGTGTTTCCCTATTTTGATGAATAAGCATTATAATAAAAAATTTTCAAAATTAAAGCAATTGCTTAATGAAGGTTCGAAATATTTTTTTGTGAAGAATCACCATGGATTACAATTCTTTGAATTGTATGATTCCTTGAGAAAGACATTGATGAAACATTTTATACAAAGATAAGGCTTGTATGAAATTTCTTATCCTTGACAATCTCATGAAACCATACAATTAAAAAAATGTAGGGTTTCATGATCATTTTACTATGCTGATATCGGATCTTTTTTGGTGAAACAAGTTGTTTAGCAACGGAAGGTAAAAGACCTCGGACTCGCCTACAAGTTAGAATGGCAGAAGAAGAAACCCGTGCTCGATTAGTTGAAGTCAAGAATCAAATGACCCAAATGGTTACAATGATGGCGGAAATGAAGGCTTTTATTCTCGCATCTCGAGGGTCTTATCCTACTATTCCAAATGTGAGAGCTTTAAATGCTATTGAAACACCAATTGAAGACCCAGTCAGAAACAAAGAACTGATTCAAGAAAATCCTCTAAAATCTATGCCTGAGATGATAAATTTGGAAGAGGATGATCAGATCAAGAAGACATCCAAAACAAAGGATGAAGAAGAGGCCAAGAGATTGGCCAAAATTGAAGAATGCTTAGCAAGCCAAGGCTATGAGCTTCAAAGGTTCGACTAGTTCTCGCCGTACGCAAATGTGGTTATTCTAGAAAACTATAAGAAGCTAGAGTTCGTGAGCAAGTATGATGACACTGGTTGTCCCAAAAGCCATTTGAAGTATTATCTCCGTAAGATAGCAAGATATTCATATAACACGCCAGTTCTTACCAGCACATTTCAAGATAGTTTGAGAGGGGTGACCCTTACATGGTATACAGCTCTCGACATAGAAGACTTCACTAAATGGGATTATTTGGTGGTAGACTTTCTTCACTAGTACAATTTTAATGCTGAAGTACTCCCAACTAGAAAGGATCTCGTCAGAACCGAGAAATGGAAGAATGAAGGGTTTAGAGCCTATGCTCAGAGATAGAAAGCTGTTGCCTCACAAGTAAAGCCCGCCATAAGTGAAGACGAGCTCATTGAGCTTTTTCTAAAACCATTACCAACTGAATATTATGACAAGCTTCATGTATGAGGCTGTCAGACATTCACCATGTTGGTAAAAGTAGGTGAGAGAATTGAATGGGGTTTGAAAGAAAAGAAGGCTTAGGAAATAGCAGCACGAAGGCGTTACCCCGGGAAAAAAGACAAAGAACCCATCCGAGCAGTGGCGATAGTGTCAAGCCCAAGTACTCGTCAAACATCATTTTCGAAGCAATCAAATGTTGCTTGGAAAAATCCAAGGCAATTTAATCTAAATAAAAGGCCCGTGAGGCAATATACACCGTTGCTCCGACCCCTGTCAAAGCTATTACAAATGCTTCTTGAAAGGCATTCCGTGGCCAAGGAAATACCAAGAGACAATCTTGCGAGATTTTCTTGGTAGGATGAGTCAAAAACTTGCGCCTATCATATGTGAGAAAGGGGACATGAT
Source organism: Syzygium aqueum (assembly GCA_031216185.1). Classification (NCBI taxonomy): domain Eukaryota; kingdom Viridiplantae; phylum Streptophyta; class Magnoliopsida; order Myrtales; family Myrtaceae; genus Syzygium; species Syzygium aqueum. The sequence continues at coordinate 18,581,698 of CM062237.1, read as the reverse complement.
GTAAATGATTGTCTCACTCTAAAGTACAAGGTTCAATAGCTCATTAACAAAAAGATATTGAACTTCCAAGAGCCCGAGCCAAATATACATCAGAATCCTCTTCTTGAGCACAATACAGTAACCATGATCAAGGATGAGGAAACAGTGATCGAGTCTAACAATGAAGATAAATATGAAGTTAAGATTAAAGCTTTTCAATTAGGAGATGCTCGCTTTCATCAAGAAGCACTCATAAAAGGCGAGATTGTAGACAACTTGAGAGAAGACTCCGGAAAATATAACTTCCAATTGAAATATACCCCATCGCCATGGGCATTCAAAAATGAAGTAATTATGCCTGATGATTGCGGTGGTATGGATGATGAAACCAGTCCTGAGGAGAAAGCTCTAGCTAAGAAAGAAATGCTTCAAGATGAAATAGATTAGGATGAAAAGGAGAAAAGAAAAAGTCCGTCAGGGTTAAAGACGTTTCATCCAGAAGTCATCTGTTGAAGGAGAAACTGTAGACTTACTCGAACAAGACAACAGTAAATACAATTACCGTATCAAATATACACCACCACCATGGGCGTTCAAAAATGAAGACATTGTACCGGATGGATGGAGTAGCATAGATGAGGTCCCGATTAGCCAATTGAATCTTAAGGAGAATGAAGATCAAGAAGAGGAAAAAAAGAAAAAGACTCACCGAGGTGATAGGCGATTTGTTCAAAAGGCACAAAGACAAGGTGAAGTTATTGATTTTCTGGGTCATAATAGTGGCCAATATAATTACCGTGTCGAATATACACTTCCTTCATGGGCATTCAAGAACGAAATAATCACACTTGATGGTTAGGGTAGAATGGGTGCTGACGAAGCCAATAGAAGCATGGTATCCATGCTTACGCCATTTCCGATCAAGCTTGATGAGATAGATAAATATAAGAAGGAGGAAGGTCCTGTCACACCAATCACTATCCAACTTCCCATTGATCAGCCAAGGATCGAAGAAGAGGAAACACAGCTTGTGATCATCACTTTTCCTCCAAAAGAAAAGTTTGACACTAAGTGTGTACCTTGAGATTACTCTCCCAAAGAAGTCGATGTCATCACCCGATCGAGGAGATGCAATGGCTAGAAGGACAGTGAACATGAAAAAGGAAGATATTAAACAGTTACTTTTGATCATGAAGATGAGTGAATTTGAGGTAATTGAACAGCTAAAAAAGATGTCAGCATAGATTTCTCTGTTAGATCTCTTTAAGACTTCAGAAAGCCACAAAATAGTACTTATGAAGCTTCTTAACGAGGTGCGCGTCCTGGAGACGATTAATGAAGTACAATTGAAAGACTTTGTTTGTGCTATTCTTCTGTAGGATCAAATTGCCTTCTCTGATGAAGATTTTCCAATTGACGGGCGTTCCCATAATAAAGCCCTGTATATTGCCGTTAGATGCTAAGGCAAAGAGGTGTTACGGGTGCTGATCGATAATGGTTCCGTACTTAATTTGTGTCCACTAAGCATACTACATCGTTTGGGGATTAGTGAAGAGCTCATCAAACCTTCCAAGGTAACAGTACGCTCGTTTGATGAAATGAAGAAAGACGTTATTAGTGATATCGAGCTCGAGGTAAACATAGGCCTTGTGCCTTTCCTAAATGACTTCCAAGTAGTGGATATTCTAAAGACTTTCAACTTGTTACTCGGAAGACCTTAGATTCATATGATAGGTGCCATTCTTTCAAGTCTCCATCGGAAGGTCATGTTTGTTATTAATGGTAAGATAATTATTGCACACGGAGAGGCGGATTTCACCACCTACAAAAAAAAGTGCAATACCGTATGTCAAACCTGAAGTGAAAGAAGAACCAAGTTATCATTTCTTCAAAATGATCTCAATGATGCAAATTCCTACTGGTTGCATCATAAAATCTCCGGAGTTCTCAACACCATCCATTATGTCTAGAAGGATATTATGCCAGTATGGATTTACTCCCGGTAATGGTCTTGGATTGAAATCCCAAGGAATCAAGGAACCTATCACTCCTTTCGCTACAAGAATGAAGCATAGAGTAGGTTATATTCTAGATAACTCTAAGGACCAGCATAGAGGCCAAAAAATGTATATCATAAAATGAATAAGCTTCCAGAGCTTCATTAGGATTTAGATGTTTTGATTGATTTTCATTTTTAGAGACCACTTAGGATTAAATGATTTGATTGACTTCGATTGTGCATTTAATACTTGTTTGGTCTTTCCTGCGATTAGAATGGATAGAATTAGTGGGTAAGCCTTGGAAATTTGCATGACACGTTAGACGTCGTATTGTTCTTAAGTACCGAAGGGTGTTAGGGATCTAGATTTGGGATCAATAACGTAACCAAGTCCCCGTATTCAGAATCTCTGGTTCATAGAATCGTGGTATTTCTCCCGTACCTCGATTAAGTTTCTATTCTACCTATCAATAATGACTAGTGGCGACTCCAAAGTCACAAACCTATACTAAATAGGAAATTACTTTCCACTGTCATGTGAGGTATGGTTTGGGAGAGACCCTTACACGGAAATACCTCATTAGCGCTCAAATTCCGAAAGCCCAAAACAAAAACAAAAAAAGAAAAGAAAAGCGCGGCGCGACAATCATGTGATTTCCTTTGCAATTCCAAAGCTTGTTGATGTCTAAGATGAGCTTCTAATCACGTTTTTATTGTTTAATTGCATTTTAAACCATTGGAATTGCATTAAACTGAATCGGCCATCCATGGAAACCCACGCCGAAGCTCCCAAGCGTTGCTGGAGTGCCTCCTGTGGCCATAGGCCACTCAAGTTAGTAGTTTCTGACATTGCTTAATGTTTTGATAATGATTTTTACCAATATAGACTGTTAGGGCGATTAGTATAGTGATTTGAACACTTAAGAAGCTAAATTGATTAGTTTTCAGGTTAGGGTTTTTAGATTGGTTTTTTGTCGACCGATGGTGGTCCGGCGGCAAATTAGTGAATTAGGTTGATAGAGGGAAACATAGATTCAACAATAAACCAAATGGATTGGTTAAAACCTCACTAGAAGGTCATTGAAGGTGAGTTTGAACCGGCGGCCTCAATAATACTTGAACCAGAAATCATGCCCACCAACTGCTTGGTAAAATGCCACAATGAAGGAGTGAAACAACGCCAAAACGGCGCGGTGCCCATCGAGGCAATGGTCGGCGTCGATATCGATCAGTCCGACATGTTGGGACCAATCTGAACCGGTTCAATCACTAGCGAGAAAATTTAAAAATAATAAATAAAAATAAATGCTAAAAAATCATAAAACATAAAAAATCTAGAAAATCGTAAAAAAAAATTCAGAAAATTCTAAAATTTTCGAAAATCCATAAAAATTTGAAAAATTCTCAAAAAATTCATAAAAATGAGAAAAAAAATTTAGAAAATCCATAAAAATTTGAATAATCCCAAAATCCACAAAAATCGAAAAAAAATTCAGAAAATGTAAAGAAAATAGATTTTGGGAAAGTAAAAATTATCAAAAAAAAACTTTTCCCAAAAAAAAATCAAAAATCAAAAATTTTAAAAATTCACAGGATGACCCAAAAACCTTGTGGCCACCCTTTACAAATGAAATTCGAATTTTTTGAGGTGTCTAAATGACATTTTTGAAGACCCTTTAGTTTGGGAGTTAAAAGGGGGTTTAACCCCTAAAAAACCCTAAAAACAACACAATCCATTGAACAAACAAGCGATTAGGGCTTCATTAGGCATTGAATGTTTTGAATTGTCTTCCTTTTAGAGATAGTTTAGAATTGTATTGATTGATTGACATTGATTGTGTAATTAATGATTGATTTTCTTCTATTAGAACGGTTAGAATTAGTGGGTAGATATCGAAAACTCCTGTGACATGTTAAGCACAATGTATCATTGTAGGTATCGAAATGGTGTTAGTGATATCAATTTGAGATCATTAACGTAACCAAGTCCCCTTACTTAGAATCTATGGTTCGCAGAATCATGGCATTTTTCCCGTACCTCGATTAGGTTTCTAGTCAACCTACCTATAATGACTAGTGGCGCCTTCAAATTAAAATCCAGACTAAATAGAAGGATAAAAAAACTATAACCTGCTGTCACGTGAGGTATGATCTGGGAGAAACCCTCATTATCTAGTGATGAGATGTCTATGAGATGTTTAGGCGAAATATCCATTTTATGAGATGTTTAGGCGAAATATCCATTTTATGAGATGTTTAGGCGAAATATCCATTTTGGACCTTAGTAGCTCATTCGGAGACAGTTTCCTCATTCATGACAAATGAAAATACCTTCATAGGGTGCAGAAAGCGCAGCGTGACACCCTTCATACTGAACATCATAGGCAAAGCATTCTTCCCTATCAATCATAAATCTAATTTTAACTTCATCTGCATGTAGGGATAGAAATAGCCTCAGAACCACTGTCAATATATAACTAGGTGCATGAGAATTCATCTGCAAATTTAGAGACTGGTATGTTTATCAAGGAACCAAAACAAGATGATCATCCTTTTTGCAGTTTCTTACAGCCAACACGCAAAACCAAAAGGTAAAATAAAATTGATGTCTTCAAAGGTGTTTGAGAGGACTTCTTAACCCTCGCTTCTAGCTTTTAAGAGGTGCTATATTTCCAAAAACTGTAGCAATTAAAACAGATATAAGCTAATTTTCAATATCTGTCTATATGAACTTAACAGCTTCTAATCCTTCATTCTAAAAAAAAATTGATTAATTGGCATTGTGCAGAACTACTTGCATAATGCCGAATCCTTGCACATAGCATTTTCTAAAAGGACAACACACTGAAAGATCACTCAATCACTTCTATGGCCACCACTGCAACCATGCATAGGACAACAGAGCTCTAAAGCTACAACACCATATAAAAATTGACAGCCACTCCACACCCACTTGCTTCCTTCCTCTCTTTCGAAAGAGAGATCTAATGGAGCATCCTCTGGGGCAATTGAAGCACTGCCGAACTGTGCCCTCCTTAAATAGTGATCGAGAAAAGCTAAGAACCAAAAGAAAAACACAAGGGAGAAGAAATCCCTCCTCCAGATAACAAAATTAGAGTCAAGTTTCGATTTTTTTTTACCACTCCCTCGAAATACCTTTCCAATTTCTCAGTTGAACATAAAGCACCGCAAAAGCTCAAATAAGGAACATGCACTTAAGTTGTAGGTGCATGTCCAAATAATCGAAAATAGAACCTAGCTATCCCTTCAAGCACAAGCTTTCTTCACATACCCTTCAAAAGTTTAAAGTGCTTTATGAAATGACGCCGTGCTAATCCCCAAATTTTTCTTGGTCATGATAAAGCAACTGCATTCTTGAAAAGGTGGACTTCAAACTAGAGCTAACAACTTGTTAAATTGAACTCAAATGAATCTGATGGAGAGAGACTAAAGCCTCTTCTTTACACATAAAATCTTTCTCCAAAATCAACACAAGACTTTATAGGAGTCATGTAGCATGTCCTGACCAATGCAACAGCATGAAGATAACCTTAACTGATCTCCTCAAGTATTCATAGGTAGAACTCAAAGGCTAAGGGCAAGGTTAATTTTTCTCCCCAAGCAGACATTCGTGACTCCACATGACCAGTCCGATTTGGAAAGAGAAATAAAGGCTAATTAAGAGCAGCTACATGTTTATTTAGAGCCACAAACAAGCACGGGTCTCCTTATTTTCTTTCAGTATATAGCAGATTGAATCTCCAATCTATAGAGCAATTATTTTGAAAGCTTACCAATTAGAGAAGTGTTTTCATAATATTTTTGGAAAGAACCTTGACCACCACAAGGCCAAAAGCTTTCTCAATAGGTTGTATGCATCACTTGCTCCCAGGGATAAAATAGCATCCCTTATCTAATGAGGTAGGGAAACTTTAGTGAAGCACAGGAATCAAAAGTGCAAACAATGGAAATTATGGCTAACACAACAAAAAAGGTTTATAATCCCAAAGGAGAAAAGAACCTTTTCATTTCATCGATTGGCTTTGAGATTTATATCCTTTGAGAAGGCAGGATCACGAGCTGATCTATATAAAGAACCATCATTTCCATTGATAAATCCTAGCGATCTTAACTGGTCCTCCAAGCATGTTGTAGACGTGCCCACTTCTAAATCATCATTTACAGAAACCACAATAAGTGATAGAGTACCAGCTACCAGCGTAATTATGAATGCACTTGTTTTAAGCGGAATAGTTGGTCATAGACAAAGAATCTAACAATTCATCACCAAATTTCAAGGACCAAAATAGAAAGTCAAAAGAGACCCAAGCAGAGAAAGAGCAAGAGAGATCGAGAGAAAGGGGCGAAAAAACAACAAAAGTGAAGAGTGTCATGCCTTATGAATCATGAATACACTCAATGATAAGACCTCAGCTCTCAGATCAGGCGATGGCTTATCAAGTGATGCGAAGGGAAGCAAAAGAACACTCAGATTTCGGATTTCGGTTTGTGGGAATCTCGTCAGCTCCCTCAAGAAAACAAAACTATTTCTTAAGAAAATATTTGATGCCTCTTGTATATTCCACTGTGGAAAAATCCCAGCCAATCGTCAACGTCGATGTCGGAGGCTAGGGTAGAGGCGGAGGCTAGGGCATCGCTCATCGGAGGTGGCGTCAGCATCGACGTAAGGAGACGGACCTTGCTTGTCAAAGGCAGCGAACCTCACTCGTGGGAGGCAACAGACATCGCTCGTGGGCAGCGGCAAACCTTGCTCATCGCTCATGGGAGGCGTCGTCAGCGTTGAAGGCTAGGGCAGAGGCATAGGAAAGGACGTTGCTCGTCAGAGGCAGTGTCGGCACGAGGAGACGGACCTTGCTCGGCGGAGGTCGTGGACCTCACTTGTGGGAGGCAATGGCTCATGGGAGGCGACGGACGTCGCTCGCGAGCAACAGCGGACCTCACTCATAGGAGGTGTCGTTGGAGGCTAGGACGGAGGCGGCGAAGGCTAGGGCGTCACTCGTAGGAAGCGGTGTCGGCGTCGATGCAGTGTTAGGGAGACAAAGTGTAGAGATCTAGATGGGGAGCGCGAAAGAGAGAGACAGAGTGGAGAGAGAGGGCGCTTGATTTTATTCAAAAATTTTCTCATCCAAATCTCTCAGCTTTGTGCCGTAGGAGTGATTCCACTGTAGAGCCTTCCTGACAGGTGGGTTCCTTTCGGACGTGTCGCCATCTCAGGATTGTGATTTCTCCGCGGTGGAATCACAAGGGGCACCCAATATTTTCTCCTAGACAAGAGGGTTGAAGAAGCCTAACGGGACGTAGATAATTGTGCCTATACAATAACCAAGCCTATTTCCACCAAATGATATCAAAGCTAGTTCCGTTATGCGATGCAAAAAAAGGTTGTCTTTCCATATAATTCTTGAACAAAAAATTCAATGTACTAATGAAGTTATGGACTTACATTTAGGGGGCCTAAAAATAGGCCGGGCTTGAAAAGGATTTCCTAGCTAGGCCTGAAGGGACCGGGCTTGGCTTTTCTAGCATGCTGGCCCTAAGTAAGACACATTGGCCTAAATCACAATTAAGTTAGTTTGGTCCAAGCTAGCTCGGGAAAATTCTGATTTGTGTAAGTCTCTATTTATTTTACAAAAAATGAATGATTTGAAAAAAAAAATTTCCTATAAAAAATCAAAATAAAAAATATTTTCATTATCTATAATAATTTACATCTAAATTTTTTTGTGGACGATGAATATATTTTTCGTTCATTCATTTTTATAAGCGATATAAGCGATTATTTTTTTAAAAAAATATTTTTCAAATCATTAGATTTTTGCGAAACAAACGGACAATACTAATATTTGAAAATATTTTCCTACAAATGATGGGCTGTGAAATTAGTTTTCATTCGTTCATTTGTATAAGCGATCATTTTTTAAAAAATGTTTATCAAATGATTTGTTATTCGCAAAGCAAACGGAGCTTAAAATTTATTTTATACATATTATTCATGAATTGTCAAATTTCGTAAAACTCAAACATTTAATCTAAAAGGAAAGCAAACCTTTAAGCGTATCACTTTTGATTTGGCCTCAAATGTCCGCTTTTTACCGTGGCATTTTATGTTTGCTTTGTTAGTTTGAGCTTGTTTTTCGAATTACTGTGGTTTCTAAGCAATATTTTTATTTCCTAAATTTTGAAGTTTTTTAGTCTTTCACATATTTTATAATTTTGAATTATTTTGGGCCTCTCGCACATGGTAGCAGGACCAACCAGCAAAAAAAGAATGGTCGGGTAGGTCGGCCCGAAAATATCTTGACCATTAAAAACTCGATTGGTATGAATTCCCGCGCTTCCTGTCTATTTGAACATCCCCCGTTAGGTTCCATTAGTAAAAGAATATTATGGAATTCGGAGGGGTCGATGTCACCTCCTTTAAGTAACTCCTTGATCGATAGGATCTATCTATGTAGATTTATAATAAATGCTCTTTCTTAAGGTTTGTCTCTAAAAGTGACGAGTGAGATTCTAATTTACAAGGGACAGACCCAAAAAAAAAAAAAGATATTCTAATTTACAAGGGATTGATCATTCTCGTTGCATTGAGCATTTTTCTTGCACTCTTCACCCATTTTGCTTCTGAATAGCATCCGTGCTCGCCTCATTCAACGCCATGAGTTTTTTTCCAAAAAAAAAAAAGAGAGATTAGTTTTAATGTTGAAAATTGGTAACCGTCGAGAATTTTAACATTTTTTTGTAACTCTCCTTATTAAGTATTTCCTCTAAGATTTCTACTATTTTCTCTCGATATCACAATGATAATGCTGATTCCATAGTAAATTTCCCAATGTCGTGAAAAACGGGAATCGAGAATTTCTTAATCAGTGTAAAAAATTCTCATATTTGACATTAATACGTAACACAGACTAAGAATTCTGCCTTTATTTCTTTCTAAATAAATAAATAATTTCATATGAAACATATTAAAAATTGACGAAAGATTTATTGTGAAAATACGTATTTCAGTTTACAATGATAAAATAAGCAATGCCCACGTGGCTATACTCCTAACCGGGCAGAGTAAACATGTTCATGGACATGACGGCCCACTAGGCCCAGTGTACAAATTGGACAGCAAATTGGCCCGACCTTGAATCCTTACGTTGTTCGGCCTACTCATTCGAGCAAGTATATTGGTAAGTATTGATTTATCAAATTGACTCAATTTGTCCCGCCTACAAAATGTGACATTTCAATTCTAGTACGAGTTCTCTAGAGTATACATTACCATGTACGTTTTGAGTTTAAACGGTCTACATACTTTCTTCTAGTGGTCGAGTATGTAAAAATCTAGCTCGGGGAAGGGCGGGACAAAAAATTTATGGGGCAAGATGTAAGATTTACACTAGATTTCACAGATTTTATTTTCAATTTGATAAAAAAAGGATATATCAGGAAATATTATCTAACCACTTCTAAATCTATTGTACAGATAATTCAATTTTACCTATTTAGTCCCAAATATTTACGCATAATTTCAATGTAGTCTTTCCAGCTAAGTTTTGCCGAAAATCGCGGATGTGACGACATGCCACATAGGATGGACAATTTATCCTGACCAAATGTCAAATGATTCCATCGCAAAATCCCTGTTGACACCTAAATTTTACCGAATATTTAGTGTAATTTGCATAAAAAATTAGGGATTAAATTTTTAACCCCTAAACAAAAATATTTAAATTGCATAACATATAGTTTAGGTTCACGTTAATTTAATTGCATTTTTTACATCAAATTGACGGTGGCGAATGAGCTTAAATTTCATTGAACAAAACTCGGTTCGCTCGGGAATGCAAAGGTCAGGAATTTCAAGACGAACGGGCTCGGTCGCTTTAATTTGAGCTTAATTCAACCCAAGTTAATTCAACTCATTTAAATGTTAATTAAAGCCTAAGCCCAAGCCTAAGCCCATTAGGACATTAAGCCTATCTAATCTAACATAGATTAATCTTATAAATATATCATTAGGTCAAAATTTTAGAGGAGGTCACATAATTTTCAGATCAGAATTTTGAGAGAGACACGTGCGAGAGTGAGAGTGAAAGAGAGGGACTTCTACCGCCGTGCCGCCCACCACGCACCACTGCCGCGCCGGAGGTCAGCCGCCGCCGCCCCCGTCTGCCGTGTCCCTGCTGTGCACCGCCACCTCCCGCCGAGCATTGCTGCCGCTCTCACCGTCGCTCGCACGCACCGTCGCCCGCACGCACCATCGTCCGGAACAGCCATGCCTCAACCGCTGCACGCCGCCGCGAGGAGAACGTCGACATTGCCGCGCCGCCTCTGCCCATGTCGCACACAGCCGCCTGTAGCCGCCGCCCTGAAGTTGTCCGAGGTCGCCCCGGTGACGCCCTGCCGTCACGCCGCCGCTGACGGAGACCACAGCAAGCCGGCATTGCAGCAGCCACCATGTCGTCGCCGCCGTCGCCAGTGAAGCAACCGACGCCGTCCTCCTCGTTGATCATCGGTCACCGCCCCTGCTGGACGTCCTCACTGCCGCTGCCGAAGCCCCACCGGAACAGTGCCCAGCAGCTCCGCCGGTGCTGTCGCCGTCCCGATCCACAAGTCGATCCCGATCCCGAGCCAATTCGAATTTGGAGATTATTTTCAAATTAGGTAAGTGAATATATTCTGAATATTCTTTTCAAATATTTAGTTTCCTAATTTGCATGTTTGAATATTTCGTGATTATCGTGTGGATATTTAGATATCTTAGGATAATGTTCTATATATCCGCAATTTTTGAAAATATTCAAATTAGAAAAATTTCCTAATTTAGCAACGTATCTGGACGACTATCCGACCTTATCCCTAAGGTACGATACGCGGCGATACGGGAAACTATTATCTTATCCATAACTATTTCGATACGATAATTAATTTCATTAGCTTTCTAAATTTGAATAATCGAATTTCCATTAATATCTATAACCCTATAGATATGACCGATAGTTCAATTTCTGTGCCTAATCTGAGTTTGAAACAAATATGACGGATCGCGTGGTTGATTTGAAAGTGGTTGCTATCCATGTTTAAATTGCTTTCTTTCCTTTTCAAATAAAACAGAAAATTTAAAAAATATTATTTAGATTTGAATTAGAATTTTGCATGTTTAGGAATTTTGCATGTATCTCAAAGGATGAGATAAATATTTAATTTAAATTAGGACTTAAGGTGGCATGTTTCCTAATTTAAATTAAGTATTGTTTTAATCCTAACGGATTATTCACGTTATTTTATTATTCCGAATTTTACACAAAAATCCCAAAAAATAAGTCATTTTAGGGTAGATTAAGTCATCATAGGTTGCACGTTATTTTAGGTATTTTGTCATTCCGAATTTTAATAAAAAATACCAAAAAGAGAAGTCATTAGGTTGCATGTTAATTTAGGCATATTTTTTATTCCGAATTTCAATGAGAAAATACCAAAAAAAATAAACCATGTGCATGTCATTAGAATTAGCTCATGTCGTCGCATGACATATAATTTACATGCTAGGTCGCATTAATTCGCATGTCATATTTTTGCACGTCATTGCATATAGACTAGATTTCATTTAAATAAGCGAAAATAAAAAAAAAAGAGAAATTGAGTGGTTGTTTGTTAACTAGAAATCATATTAGGGTGTTTGATGTGATTTTCTAGCTAATAATGCATATGCTTGCGTTGGTTCGAGGTAAGTTGTTTTCCTAAGTTTACAATTTATTTAATGCTTTCTGGGTGTTAAATTGGTGGTTTGCGCACTCGCATGAACACCTCACATGTTAGTAATTAAGTTAAAATGGATCCAAACTGCCTACCAAAATATTTTTGAATAGAAAAGGTACCAAAAGGGCGTTAGACTAGATCTAGCGTAATCAAGTCCCTAGGCTTAGAATCTCTGGTTCATAGAAATGAAACATATTTCCCTATGTTTTATTTAGGTTTCTAATCGACCTACTACAAACAGATTAGTGGCGACTCCAAGCATGAAAATATTTGCACGTTAAAGACTCAAACCCTAAGTTGTGAATTGGTAGGGCTCGGGAGGGTTCAAGTTAAGTTCAATCTTAATAATCCATTAGCCCGAGAAAAATGATCAAATTTTTAGGGTCGCGACAATCCCCTCCACCCTTGATCCGACATTGTTTCCTTCTTTCTTTTTAAACATCCATAGGACATTCGAGACCTTTTAGGGACCCATCTCATTGAGTGCACCAGTATCCCGGCCTACGCATCTTAATTTCCTTTTTTCGAAATCCAACACGCGGACATTGCTCGCAACAAGTACGTGTTGCTCATGGTCCTGTCATGCTTGGATATAATCTATTGCAAGGACATCAAAAGGTGTCTTGAGCACTAAATGCATCAAATACCCAAATTGTGGTGATCATCGTGGACCCAAAAAAAAAAGGCACGTTGATTATGGTCCATAAACATTTTTAGACGTGTGCTAATGCTGCGCTCTTTCTTTTGTCTTCCATTGCACGTGAACAAACTGACGTCATCGGCAAGTCTCAGCGGTTTTCCTCGACCACTCCTCTCCGAGGCCTTAATCCCATCCGCATAGGTCCAGTCGATTCGAATCGGTCGATTGTGTGGGCCTTATGTAAATCCCATATGATCCAACGGCTGGGATCGACCGGGTCCCTATGTATCGACATCATGCAAGCATTGCTCGCCAATCGCAGCCTCCTCCTCCACCCTCTCGTGAGCGCACAGTCCCCTCCCGATTTCCCTCCTTTTTTTTTCTTTCTTATTCTATTTCTTTAATTTAAGGAAAATGACACAAAAAATTCATAAATTTTAGTACAATATGCAATATCATTGCCAAACTTTTAATTTACTCAATATGATTAATAACTAATGGTAAGTATTTGATCTAATCCTTAAACTATATGAAAATGTTCAATGCCATCATTCCGTTAAATTAGGTTAACGAAACCTGCCATCGTGGATAATAAAAAAGAGTTGACTATCCGAGTAAGATATTTATATCAAATCAAGATACAATAATTTAAATCATCAAATAACAATGGACATGTTAAAACCCTAATTTTTTTTCATAGTCTAAAGTAGATAGATAAAATGAAGGGCAAGTTCACTTGTATTTAACGAAAATAAAGAAGGGTTAATACCACGAAAAACTCTAAATTGGTACACTTATGACAATTTTACCCCGAATTATTTTTTTCATCACAAAAACCCTAAACTGGTACACCTATAACAAATTTACTCAAAACTTTTTTTTTACCACTAAAAACCTCAAACTGATACTTGTAATAATTTTACCCTAGACTAATTTTTTGACCACCAAAAACTCCAAATTGTTGTACTAGTGATAATTTTATCTCGAACTCATTTTTTTACCACTAAAAATGCCAAACCGATATATTTGTGGCAAATTTACCTACGTTAGTGTCCTTTAAATTGGATAAATATCATGAAAAATCACAAATTAATAAACTTGTGACAAACATAGAGGTAAAACCCCAAATCGGTACACTTGCAATTATCACATCTCATTAAATTTAGCAATTCAACAGTAAAATTTAATGAAAAATAACAGAGGGTAAATTTATCACAAGTATACCTGCTTGGGGTTTTTATTAGTCAAAAAATTAGTTCAAGGTAAAATTTTCAGAGGTGTACCAATGTTCGGTTTTTTGTGGTAAAAAAAATAGTTCGGAGTAAAATTGTCACAAGTGTATCAATTTAGGGTTTTTTGTGGCAAAAAAAATAGTTTAAGGTAAATTTATCACAGGTGTACCAGTTTGGGATTTTTCGTAGTATTAACCCTATAGATGGCCCATTTAGTTCAACTTTGCAAATGAGATATAGGGGAATGCAAATATCTTCAGGTTGAAATCCTTGGGGAAATGCAAATGACATTTAGTAAAAAATCCTTTGTGAAGCTACTTTGGCCCAAATAGTGTTTGTCAATTTTTTTTTGCAAAGGGCTTTGGAAATTTTCTTTTTTATTAAAAAAAACTTACCCTAACCTTCCCTAAAGCCGGCAAAGGCCTATGGCCGTCAATGAGCTAGATCTGGTGCCAGAGTCCATCACCTAACGTCGAGCAACCCCTGACGAACTACATCTGTCGCCGTCGGCCGAGGCAGGGTGACCCTTGGCAAGGGTTGCGCGACTTGCCTAGAGTCGCATGACCTCGGTGGCCGTGCCTGGGTCTCGCGAACACGCCGGCCTCTCACCGACTCAATCCGGTGTCGCCCACCCTCGCGCAAAAGATGAACGGTAATAAGAGAGGCAAAACCAGAATAAGCCAGAATAAATTAGGGTAGTTTGGGGGCAAAAAAGTTGGTTTTAGCATTTGCCAAATACTGAAAGCCTAAAACTAGTACGAACCAGTTTTGGGCTTTGATGAGCATTCCCAATGCTAGCTTTCAGCCGAAAGGCCATTGGAAATACTTGCCAAACGATTCAGCATTTTCCTAAGGGGCTTTCGGCTTCAAAAGCTCTTTTCTAAAGATGAACCAAACACCCCCAAAGAATAGCCTCTTCTATTCAAAAAAGGAGGAAAACATAGCAGGACCTTAAACAGTCATTGATACCGACTTACCAGTTTTTGTCGATCTCCCTAACTATAAGGATGAAACTATGGCTGAACATATTTGTGATGTTGATGCTGCATTTAGGGATGAGAAAAGTGCTAATGTTGGCGTGGGTGCTAGCAAACCTAAAACAGCAAGAGACCTTGCCCTTGCTCCTTATCAAAAAGATTATTCTGTTGCCCCATTAGGTGTGTCTTGAAAAAATATTACCATGGGCAATCTTGCCCAGTCTGCTAAGCTAGGATTTCATCCCCCTATCAAGAATGGAAAAAAGCTTATAGCAATTCCTCCACCCAAGGTGTTAGCCGAGGGCATGTCACATTTCCAAAACTGCCTTGTTGGTTACTTTCTAGCCACCAATGCATCATTTTACTTAGTCAGAGGAGTTAATGAAAAACTGTGCGGGCAAAGAGAACCTTTTAGATATTTCTGCCATGAAAGATGGTTTCTTTTTTCTTTCGCTTCTCAAATGCAGCGAAATTGGTAGAAGTGATGGAGATGGGGGTGTAGGACATTGTAGGAAAACCTATGTTCCAACAAAAATAGCATCCTCTTATTAGATTAGAGAGAACAAAGATCATTTATGTACCTGTTTGGGTATGTCTTTATAATGTACCTCATGTTCTATGGAACAAAACAGGTTTAAGTTACGTCTATAGCGTTCTTGGAAGACCTATATATTTGGACTCGGCCACTGAACTAAAAAGGCGACTATCGTATGTAAAGGCATGTACCCTCATAGATATAGATAGCACATTCCTTGAAAAATTCAATATTGACATGGGTAATGGTGAAATTTTTAAGGCCTTGGTGCAATACAGTTGGGTGCCTTTGAGATGCAAGAAATTTAATTGCTTTGGCCACAAAGACTATGCTGGTAAAAGCAAAGAAATATGGGTTCCTAAGAACCAAAAAACTGAAGGCCCTCCTAACTTGGTCTCAGGCCATCGGGAGCCAATAGTAAATGAAGATGTTGTACGAGTAACTTCTGGCCTATCTAGGCTTCCTCCCATTCCAAAGAGCACTTTCAACTCCTCAATAACCCAGTCAATTGCCTCTACTTCTATCCTGTCCGATTCATATTCCTCACATTTTACACCATTTGGTAGCAAAGGAAATAGGTCAAACAACAAATACAAAGGTGCCTCCAAATTAGTGTCTTATGTTAATAGCTTTGCTCTTTTGGAAGTGGTGGATGCTTCGGATTGTCCCTTGGACATACTGGGGGTCTTGAGGGATGCAACAGAGCCTCCTGATTTATGAATATTATCTCTTGGAATGTGATGGGCCTTAATCGCAGCCCCAAAGGAAGGGAACCAGTGAAATTTGCTTTGTCTCGTGATCCCCAAATTCTCGTTTTGATTTAGCACAAAATAAAAGAAGAGAATGCTGATTTTGTTGTTGGTAGTAGTTTCCGTGGATGGAATTATACACATAACTACATGTGCAGCAGTTTGGGAAGAATATGGATCCTATGGAAGCCATCCATTCTTAATCTAACCATGTTGGAGGTTTTTGCTTAGGTCATACATTGTCGCATTGAAAAACCGAGGGTGGACCCTTTTGTCCTATCAGCAATCTACAGGCACAACACTGAAGTTGAATGAGGGTTTCTATGGCACAACAATTCAACTTTTTTTACTAGACATACCAAAAACTAGCCCTAGTTGTTAATAGGGGATTTTAATAAAACAAGGGACACAAATGAAACAATCAGCTCCACCATGCATTGGACTTCAGGTATGAAGGAACTAAACACCATGATTGTGGTACTTGCACTATTGAACCTCCCTCTACAAGTCCTTTCTTCACATGGACAAACAAAAGCCTGGGGGATAATTTTAAGGCAAGCGGAATTGATAGAGTCTTGATTAATATAGAATAGCAAGATAAGTATAACCACTATTCAGTTCAATTCTTGCTTTTGGGGGTTTCCGATCATTCCCCGTGTTTGGTGCGACTTGACACTAAATATAAGAGGAGGAAATCTTCTTTCAAATTCTTTAATTTCTAGACTGCTAGCCCTGATTTCTTGCCTATGGTCTACACTTTCTGGCAATAGGAAGTTCGAGGATCAAGAATGTTCATTGTGGTGGAGAAGCTTAAAACATTAAAACAAATACTCAAGAGCATGAATAGATCTCAGTTTAGTGATTTACACTTAAAAGTAAAGTAGGCTAAGGAGAGCTTACATTTGCTTCAATAGGAGCTTGTGCTTGATCCTTATAATTCCATTACTTGGGATGCTGAAAAGGCACAACTAGAGGAGTTACTTGCTCTTAGTAAACATAGAGAAGTTTTGCTTAAACAAAAATCTAGAAATTTATGGCTCAAGGAGGGTGACAACAATAGTAAGATCTTGGGATAAGAACACTAGGAGTAACATAACTTTCGTATGGCGCTCACTTGATACCATAACTTCTTTTCGCTTACTTGAATGCCACAAATTTGAAAAATTGATCACTTGAGTGCCATTGGTAATTTGCCTAGCTAGAAAATCCGACGTGGATGTTGGTCATCCTATGTGGCTTCACCGGAGCTGACGTAGATAATGTTGTAGTATTTTTTTAAAATTTTTTATTCTTTTTTTTTTTTTGCAAAATTCTTTTTTTCAATGCCGACAAAGGTCACCGGTGACCCTCGCCGGCTGTGAAGGCCTCACCTAGATTGGACAAGGACTGCCTTGCCCTGTCGCACCGCTCTTTTTTCGGGACTTTTGGGATTTGCGCGCTAAGGAAGTATTTCCGTGTAAAGGTCTCTCCTAGACCATACCTCACGTGACAGTGGAAGGTAATTTCCTATTTTGTCTAGGTTTGTTATTTTGGAGTCGCCACTAGTCATTATTGGTAGGTAAACTAGAAACCTAATCGAGATATGTGAGAACTACCTTGATTCTACAAACCAGAGATTCTGAGTACGGGGACTTGATTACGTTATTGATCTCGAGTCGAGATCCCTAATGTTTCGGTACTGAAGAACAATATGATGTCTAACGTGTCATGCAAATTTCCGAGGCTTATCTACTAACTCTATCCATTCTAATCACATGAAGAACCAAACGAATATTAAATGTACAATCAATGTCAATTAGTTCAATCAATTCTAAATGGTCTCAAAAAAATGAAAATCAATCAAACCATCCAAACCCTAATAAAGCTCTAGAAGTTTCTTCATTTCATGATTTACATTTTTTATGGTTTTAGGTTTTTTTAGGGGTTAAAACCCCTGAATTTGAAATTCTCAAAAAATGCCACTTGGATACTTCCAAAAATTCAAATCTCACTTTTTATTGTTGGCCACGGTGTTTTTGGACCATTCTATGAATTTTTAAAATTTTTTAAATGTTTGATTTTTTCGGACATTTTATTAATCGAGAATTGATTGATTTTTTTATGATTTTATAATTTTTTTAATTTTCCAATTTTTTTATTGATTTTCTAAATTTTTCACATTTTTTATTTGTATTTTCTAAATTTTCTGAATTTTTATGAATTTTCTGGATATTTTTGAATTTGAATTTTCTAATTTTTTTTATAAAATTTTCGAATTCCTAAAAAATTATATTTTCTAATTTTTTTATTTTTTGTGAATTTCTTATTTTTTATTTGATTTTTTATGTTGTTTTTAATTTTTTTAGGCTTTTATTATTTTTTTATTCTTTTTAAAATTCCCGCCGAAGTGGTGAACCGGACCGGCATGATTCAACTTGGTTCGGCCTAACCGAACCGGGCGTTGCCCGCACTGGTCGCTGGTCACCTTCTCCGACGAGTCCAGAGCCAAAATGGCGCCATTTTAGATATTTTTCATTGGGGCGTTTCCCTAAACAAGTCATGTACACAATTTTGACTCAAACGTTATCAAGGCTGTGACTTTGGATTGGAATTCGACGACCTTTCGACGACTATCTCGCCATTCTGATTGCATCATTGTGACGTTCATATATTTTATTTTGAATCTAACCTACTCAGAGCACCGACGGAAGTCCGCCAGCCAGCAAAAAACCGGTTAAAAAAAACTAATTCATAACTGTTCTAAACTAACTAACCTAACCTTCAAATCACAATATTGCATGCCTTAGCCATCTAACTCGATTCTAATTACTAACAAAGTATCAAACAAGGTTGAAAGAGGCTAACTTGACAGGCCTATGGCCATGGTGATGCTCCGGCAACATCATCTGAGCTCCGGCGAAATGGTTCATGAGGGTGGCCAACTCGATTTATGCATTTTTAATGCTCGAAATGCAATCAAACAATACCAAAAATGGTCAGAAACTCATTTTTGATGTCAAGGCACTCGAAATCAACAAAGAAATCGTCGATTTAACAATATCAATTTCATCTTCATTTTCTAGAATTTCTAGAAAAATAATGTTAAAGACCGAACTTTACCTATTTTGGAAGTGGACCAAATGATTCTCCTGATCTTATCTGTGGCTGTGAAGATGTTCTATAACACCTGGACTATTGAACAGTGGTCTCCACTTCGCCGAAGAGTCCTTGGATGCCTCAACCAAGATCAATTTCCAGGCCTTGATGATCAACTTCGCTTTTGGTTCACTGGTGAGGAAACTCACTGACAAGACCGATTTGCCGACGCTTTTCGATCAGAAAAGCGCCGATCACTCGACCTCAAGGAGTCTCAACCCACTTCTCAAGCTATTTCTCTCTCTTTTCTTTCTTTGGTTATCTCTCTCTCTCTTCAGCAATTCGTCGAACAGTTCTCCTTCCATGTTCAGTTTTTCCTTTGTTTTTGTTGATCCATTTTTCCCGCCTCTACATCGTTAGAACTGACTTCCGATCGGTTATAACTGATCTCCGATGACAGCCGGAGATTCTCCGGCTGTCGTTCAGGTCAAACACTTGTCTATTTGACCGGATAAGATTGGCAAAGTGGAGGGTTTAAAACGTTTTTTTTTCTAGGTTTAATGTGACTTGGGTGAGTTGGGCAAAGAAGACAACCAACCCGGGTCGGGTCGGGTTGACCCGGCCGATCCAGCAGGCCCGGGTTGGTCTAAATTCGTCAATTAAGCTCAATTTTGACTCAATTTTCAAAATTAAACCCCAAAATTGAATTCCCAATCACATTTCGAACCCAAATATACGATTTTTCCCAATTTTTTTTTATAATTGTGTTTAAAATTTTCACATTTTTGTATCGAGTTAATAGGATTTTGTTCAATTTGATGTCCTAATGACCTAATTAGGCAAAATTGATGCCAAAATTGAATTACTCACATCTGATTAACCCTAGAAATGATGTCCTCATGGTTAGACAATTTCATATTGGGCACGATTCCCAATTTGGGTTAAAAATTCTTAATTTTCAATTAAATTTTGGGGATTTTTTTTTATTTTTATGTCAAATTGTGCAATTGGACCAACCATTATTGTAATTCAAGGTCCCAACATCATTTGTTATGAAGACACTATGACTAGAAAAAATTTAAACGTATTTTTGGTTCAATTTGGGTTTAATTTTGCCCAATTTTGGGAAAAACATATACCCGATTGAGATTTTTCAAAATTGATGATGTATTCATGAAATTGGATATAAAATAAGACTAATGATTATTTTATGGAATTTTCTGATTCCATTTGCTATTTTTTTAATTTTCTCACTTATTTTGACTAAAAGAAATTACGGAAAAATGCAGGAAAATGCCAAAAAAATATTTTTTTTTTGTTTAGAAATAGGTTTCTAGGCTTGGCCAAGATTACTAGTCCTAATTTTGAGATTTTTGAAAATATGAAAAAAAAAACTAAAAATCAAATATCAATAGCTATCTTTCTTTGAGATTGAGCTCGTTAGAAGTTTTCAGTTGACTTAATGAACAAAATAGGATGGAAATTTCACAACAACTGATTAGGGATCTTGCTTTTGAAATTTGTGATCTAATCCAAAGGTTTTCTTTTCGAGATGTATTTTGAAAGGTTCTTAATGATTGAGGGAGAAAAACTTACTTGTTTGTGAGCGTCTCTTTGTTATTTATCCAAGGGCATGAATTGATGGCGGTGATGATTAAGATGGTTATTCTGATTTCGTGGTTTAAGAATGAACCCGCGAACTATGAACACCTGCAGCTCCTTGCATGATGATATGAAAATTTGCCTAGTGTTTCCTCACCTATAGAACTTTAATTCTCCTAGGGGCTCCTTGTCTCTAGGACTTTAGATTTACCTAGTGGTTCTTCACTAGTAGGACTTTGGAGGTAAAAGGACACTATAAGTGCTATAAGTTGTGTACGGAGATCACTTTGGTGTCAACTTTTTTGAAAAACGATCACTTTAGTGCCATTGTTAACATGGTTGCTGGAAATCTGACGTGACTCTTTTTTTTATTGATTTATAATGCTGACATGGCTCGCCAGAAATCTAACATGGCTCGTCGGAAATTTGACGTGGCTCTTTTCTTTACCGGAATTTTGTCCGGAGCCATTAAAGTGATCTCTTTTCCTCCGACTTAACACCAAAGTGATCCAAAAAAAAGTTATGACACTAAAGCGATCTCCGTACATAACTTATGGTACTTATAGTGTCCTTTTGCCGAACTTTGGATTTGCTTAAGGGTTCCTCACTTATAGGACTTTGGATTTGCCTAGGCCTCATCGCTTGAAGGACTTGAATTTGCCTAGAGGCTCCTTGCCTGTAGGACTTGAATTTGCCTAGGGGCTTCTCGCCTGTAGGACTTGAATTTGCCTATTGGTTCTTTACCAATAGGACTTGAATTTGCCTAGTGGTTCCTCATTAGTAGGACTTGAATTTGCCTAGAAGCTCATTGCCTGTAGAACTTTGACTTTGCCTAAGGGCTCCTCACCAGTAGGATTTTGAATTTGCCTAGTGGTTCCTCACCAGTAGGACTTTGAATTTGCCTAAGGGTTCCTCACCTGTAGGACTTTGGATTTACCTAGGAGCTCCTCGCCTATAGGACTTGAATTTGCCTAGGGGCTCATTGTCTATAAATGTCACGCCCCGGCCTACTCGGTTTGTAAACATCGCCCTTGGTTGTTCAATGTGCAACGCGCCCAGGATTGCATTGCCGACCCAACCATCAGAGAACAAAACACATGCGGAAGACATATATATATATATATACACCCGTACTATTATTATGACCACCATGGATAGAACAACACCCACTCAATAACACCGAATTTAAACAAACTTATTACATTGCTAAGAAAATATTTACAACTGATATATACATATATACAACCAACTGCGCTTACACTACGCCGCACTATAAATACACCAAAAACATCAAAAGCCGACACACTGCAGCCATTACATCAAAAAGGGGCTTTGGCTGCGATAGGGGATTTGGTTAGATACTAACTAGGGTAAGGAGGCCTTCCAAAAAGAGTCAGCTGAGGGTTGGAGGTTAGGGCTGAGCTAAGGCATCCAGTCGGGGTCCAATCCCGAGGAATCATACTCTGAGCTCTCCTGTGTCTCGAACTCCTCCTGAGAGCTAGCCTGAGGTTCAGACTCCTCCGAGTCCATATCCCAGACTGGCGCTCTCTCCTCCTCAGAATCGTATTCTATCTCTGGATCAAGATACCACCCAAGCTCCTCGTCACTGTCTACTTCTGCGACTTCTCCATTCTTAGCGTCATCGACATCCATGGTATCCGGTAGATCCTCGTCGTTCAACCACTCATCTTGGTCTTCTGCTACCACCTGGGGCTCGTTATCTATCTCGGGATAATAGGCCTCACCTATTGGTTCGTCCTAGGGGTCAATCACCTCTCCATCAGCTATGATCGGCGTCATCAAACCATTTTCGTCTAGAGGCGCATCAAAGGATCTAAGAGGTGGACCTATGTGTCCCTGATCATCACCAAGGCACCAGGCGATATATTCTTGGTTCTGTTCAACGGGCTCTCCGACATCTACAGACACCACCGATCGATATCTAATATAGGCCTCTCTATTTCCCGAGGGAAAAACACTTGTAAACCACTCTATCTGTGTCGGAATCCCAAAAAGTGGTGGCGGCTGCGGCATTCTTAAGGACGGAGGTCTGAAATGTTTGGTTTAAACACCAATGAGAACACGTCTCAGTGAATACAACCCCTAAACCTAGGCTAGGCTAACGTACAATTCTCCTGACCACAAACAATATATCACATGCAATGGCCTAGGCCCTCGGGCCTAGACCTACGATTACACGGACCCTGCAGGTTATGCAATTTAATGAAATATATTCACGGCACACACGTGCTCATATTTAATCATGCTAATGCCTCAATTAATACACCGAGTCACATACATTAATTTAATGATTAACTCAATCATATGTAGATAAATGCCATTCACGTGCCAATTTCTCAACCTGAATCACACGGCATACTAGCTCAGCGTTCATTTTTAATTTTATGTTCGACCCGAAGGCCTGACCCGAAGGCCACGATTCGAAGACCCGATCCGAAGACCACGACCCGAAGGCCCGACCCGAAGGCCACGATCCGAAGACCAACAACACTTCATGGCCCGCATATAGCGTTTTTGGCCCAATGTCTCTAGCCCGTGTCGAAACGCTCTAGGCGCAACACCGATCTCCTCACGGTCAATGCCGTCTTCCGGACGAACTGGGAACGACCCGAAGGCCACGATTCAAAGACCGTATTGTGATCACATGGCACACGGCCCATTTTATCTGATCCCGGCGTGAACGCATCAGGCAATTATAGTGATCACACGCTCATGTCAGGCACGCATTCCCGCATAATGTTAATCAAGCCTCATTCTCAACATACGAATGCGTGGCTAGGCAATGTCAGGCAATATGTCATGAGCATCAATTATGTACGAGCACTTAACCCAATCTAGATTAACGCACAGTGCTTGATCGGCCAATTAATACCATGTGGCCCAATAATCACGTTTTATAATCCTCAATAAATTCAATTAATTCGCACGTGACACATTTGACACGGCAACATCGAGATTGGCCCCAAACAATGTCAATCAACACCAAGTCAATCAATTTGGGCAATCTCAACCATGCAATTGGTCACTTTCGCGGTCTAATTAACCCTGGTACTACCCCCAGTCCCATGAATAAATATTAGTTTACCCATTCGGACTCAATAATCATTCATAAAAACCCTACTAATTTCCTAAGGATTTATGAAATCACAACAATCAACAGTCTCACTCAAAACCAGTACCGGAATTGCCTAACCCTGTCCCGAATACATCGAAAATACCTAAACCGATCTAGAAAAATGTATCGACAGTCCTAATCAGGGTTTATGAATTATACTCACAATTTTCTAAATCCCCAACGACGTAGGAACGGCGGCCAGACACTGGTGAACAGTGTTTCCGGCGACCAATTCCCGGCGCGAACAGTACGCCGTGAACAGTACCGTACGGACACTGTACGGACGGGCTGCGCTGGGGTCGTACGGTGGCGGGGGACGGCCCTATGGCGACGGTTTGGCCAGCGGAGCTCCGGCGAAGGTCCGAGCGTCCAAAACTGCAACTTGGAGAGAGAAAGAGAGGGGAAAACGGGTAGAAAGAGAAGGGAAAACGGGGCTGGGCTGGCTCGAGGCTGCTGCTGGGGTCTGGTGGTGGCGTGGGGGGCTAGTGCGTCGCCGGCGGTGGCTCGTGGTGGCCGGAGGAGCTCCGGCCAACTTGGCCGAGAGAGAGCCAAGAGGGGAGAGAGAAAAACGGTAGATAGGAAGGAGAGAGGAGGTCTGGTCTGATCAGAAATGGGGAGAGGAGAGAGAATGGAGCCTTATCTAGTCAAACATGTCAGCCCGGGGGTGCCACGTGTCGCCGATCCGCGCATTTTCCCTTTTTATCCTTCGATCCGACGATCCAAAACCGTTCAACCTTAATAATTTAGGGGCAAAGTGGTCAAATACGCCAATAATTGAGCTGATACATGTCTAAAATTATCCCGAATGATCACCTCGAAATTCGGACCTGAACCGGGCTAGGGGCGGAACTGTCCTTTTTCCGGCCCCGAGGCGAAATTCCAATTTTCGCACCCACGCATTCCATATATGCGTGGCCAACCCATGGTGGCGTCGGAATCTCAAAATTCATTTTTTAAGCCCCCGGAAATCGACTGCGAAGTTCCAGCATTAAAATAATATTATTTTTCAATTTTTTGTCGAAATTCCTGTTTTGGTCCAAAATGACTCCTGGTATGCGTGGCCACTCCAAAATGGCGTATATCTCGAGAAATAACCACTTCCGGGCCCCGAACCCAAATCGGCCTCCCGAGGGTAAAACCGTAATTTTCTGACCCCAGACCGAAAATTTGATTTTTATCCATACACACTCCAAATGTGTGTGGCCAGCGTAGAATGACGTCAGAATTCCTAAATGAATCTCTTAAGCCATCAAAAATTGATATCCCAACCCGGGACCAATTTCATGCTCAAAATTTGCTGAGTTTCCAATTTTAGAATCTCTCACTAACAGGTGGCTGTTTAGAGTGTACGCGTATCGACCTAGGGTTATCCGAATCGCAACGGTTCCGTCATTTGAGAGAATGAGAAATGGTCATTAGTCTTAAGAATATCGATTGTTCAGTTCAAGCTGCCGATTGATTGGCCACGTGTACTTTCGGCTTTGCAGAATCACCTGCGATCCGATTGTACCTCGTTGGCCTTGGCCAACTCAATCCATCGCCTTTCCTAAGATCAGTTCATATCGGTTCAAAACACTTTCTCATTACTGCTCAAGATCGGTATTCGTTTCGCGATCGGGTCCCTGATCCACGTACCATTCCCAATTAGCCATACCCTATTAGTTAGCATCCCAAGAGTGATCAGCTCTGGGCGAGATTTACTAAAATGAAATGCGAAATAATGTTAACTTCATTGATTTCGGATTTACATTAAAATTCGGGCTGTTACAATAAAACTTGACTTGAATTTGCCTAGTGGTTCCTCACCAGTAGAACTTGAATTTGGCTGGTGGTTCCTCATCAGTAGGACTTGAATTTGCCTAGGGGCTCCTCGCCTGTAGAACTTTGACTTTGCCTAGGGGCTCCTCGCTTGTAAGACTTAAATTTGCCTAGTGGTTCATCATCAGTAGGACTTGAATTTGCCTAGTGGTTCCTCACAATAGAACTTGAATTTGCCTAGGGGCTCTTCGTATGTAGGACTTTGAATTTGCTTATGGGCTCCTAGCCTGTAAGACTTTGAATTTGTCTAGTGGTTCCTCACCGGTAGGACTTGAATTTTCCTAGGGGCTCCTTGCCTGTAGGACTTTGAATTTGCCTAGGGACTTCTCGCTTGTAGGACTTTGGATTTGCCTAGAGGCTCATCGCCCGTAGGACTTTAGATTTGCCTAAGGGCTCATCGCCCATAGGACTTTAGATTTGCCTGGGGGCTCCTCGCCTATAGGACTTTAATTTGTCTAGTGGTTCCTCACCAGTAGGACTTGAATTTGCTGAGGGGCTCCTCGTCTGTAGGACTTGAATTTGCCTAAAGGCTCTTCGCCTGTAAGACTTGAATTTGCCTAGTGGTTCCTCATTAGTAAGACTTTGGGAAAACTTCAAACAATGAATACCTTGACCATGAGTTATGTGATTTTGAGGTTTCACTAACCTTTGTATGGTTTTTTAGTTGATCAAAAACTATTTTGAAAAGTAATTTTGAAATTAATCAAAAACTATTTGAAGCATGGTTTTTTCTTAGCTTACCACAAATTGTTTGAAAACTTAGTTTTAAGTTGATCAACAACTTATGAAACCTGATTTTGAAATATGCATTCTTTGTGTTAACACATTTCAGACAATCAAATTTCCTTTTCAAGGAATTATTTGAACAAAATGCTCGCAATCTTTCAAGAAATGCTTGAAATGATTGTTTGGAAGACCTTCATTAGAAAGGATTTGTTTGAATTTGGTCCGATTGAAAGGGGACTTGTCCAATATCCTTCAATTTTATCTCTCTTAACCAATCCTTAGATGTTCGGAGATGTTCGTAATGTATACAATCCAATTGATCCGATAAGGTCTTTCAAAAGGTTGTAACGTTGGCTTGGCATGGTCAATGGCTATTCAAATTATAGGCATTATGAGGCCAAGAAAAATGATTTCATCATATCTGACTTCGGGTTTACAAGTTAAGAACCTTGAAGATAAGACAAGATATTATTGCATATACTTCTTTGAGTGATGACTTCTTGTCATAAAATCATGTTTCTACTCTTAATATCCCAATCTGAAGAGTCTTTGAGGAGAGGTTGTATTATTGGTATTGGGTAGGCTCAAAAGGCTCATTTGTTTTGAATTCAAGATTTTTATGAAATTGGTGATCTTCTTGGCATCACCATTTTTTTTTCTTTTTTTTTTGCTCATTAGGGATCTTTTTTTTTATGAACATCAGAGTCCCCTAAACATTCATTATAATCTCTTTTCTTTTGTTTATGCACACTTGTTGTGATCTATGATCTTTCGTGATTTTGGTTTTGCTTTGTCATGACTTTTTTGTCATTTCAAGCTCTCTTTTGAACTCTCTTGTCTTTCTCATTTTCCTTGGGCATTTGGTCTTACTTTTACCAGGCACACTGCTTTTTTATGCCCCAGATTCTTTTGTTTTTGACCTTTTTGAATTCTAAGGACTCTGTGTTATGCCCTTTTGTCGATTAAAGTGGATCATATGCTCATGCTCTAGTATGAAGACATGATCACCAATTTAGGATTCTGAAATGAATATCCAGGCTCAATTAGGTTTTGCCAATGGTAATGTGTGTAGGTATACGAAATGAAGTGCTCTTCTTCCTCTTGGGATGTCTTGAGCTTCCATATGACTTCATCTGAAGTTATCACAGAAAGATTGATGCAAGAGTATACAATAAAATCTTTCTTAATTCTATTCTTCGTAGCTATTAATCACAAACTTCCTAATTTGCTCCAATGTGGGGTGGTTCTTAACAGGATTATTTTGGAAAAACTTCTCCACTATTTTGGCTCGAATTTGGTTTGCAAGAGATATGCATATGTTTGGGATAGTGGAATGACTGCCTTTCATCATTTCAATCCATGTAATCATTGCGAACATCCCATATTTGCTCGGATGAGTTTTTCTTACTCACTTCTCAATTTTGACGTTGAGTGTATAAGGGACGTATGTGAATATAGCTTACCTTTCATCATTTGAAGGTCTTTTCATTTGATTTAATCCAAACATTTTTTATGAAATTTTCAAAGCAATTTGTCAAATTATCCCTTTTAGGGAATTTTGATGCTTAGTGTATTTTCAAAGAAAACGTGTTTCAAAACTTTTGATTTGAAATATTTCTGAGGCATTTTCCCTTGTTTTGTTTTGTTCACTTTAGTGTCATTTCGCTTGGGGAAAAAGAAGTTCGTTTTTCCCTTAAAAAGGCAACTTCTTTAACACATGCCCTCACGATTTAGGGATACTTGTTTGATTAACTTACTAAAATCCCTCTTATTTGCATGTTTTTGCTTTAGTTCCACTGGGGATTCTTCTTTTGTTGCTCCCTTTTCTTTGTTTCCCTGGAGATGATAAAAAGTAAAGCACGTTAGAGAATATCAATGGGAAATAGAATTGGAAGTGATACTTCTCTCTACTATTTGATAATTCCATTGGGAATTCTGAAATCATCAACTGGTTCGGATTCTATTTGCTTTCTTTTGCAAAACAAATAAACATGTTCATGAAATGCATGATATGCACATGTTCTAAAGTGACTCGAATCTTTTCTTAAATGTTCATCTTTATTTCATGAGTAGAAAATCTTAACAGCATCTGCATTTATAGGATAGGCTAATTCTGTTCCTACCATATCTACAAGAATCAATGCTTCTCCAAGAAGAACTTTCTTGATAATATATGGACCTTCATAATTAGGAGTGAATTTGCCACGAGGATATGAATTGTTGAAGATGACTTTCTTCACTACTAAATCCTCTATTTTGAAATTTCTCGGTTTCACTTTTTGATTAAAGGATTTAGCCACTCTTTTTTGATAAGCTTGCCCATGGCATATAGCTTTTAATCTCTTTTCATCGATCATATTGAGTTGTTCATATCTTTATTGAATCCACTCCAGCTTTTGAAAGCTTTAACTGAGATAGTATCCTTAATTAAGGAATTTCCACTTCAACAGGTAACACTACTTCTATTTCATAAATCAAGGAAAATGGGGTTGCTCCAGTTGATGTTCGCATTGAAGTTTGGTATGCCATTGGAGCATACGGTAACCTTTTGTGCCAATCACGATAATTTTCGACTGTCTTAGCCAGTATCTTTTTGATATTCTTATTTGCTGCTTTAACTACTCCATCATTTGTGGATGATATGGAGATGAGTTCAGATGTCGAATGTGGAACTGCTTGAGTAAATCATCTACAATTTTGTTATTTAGATTTGAGCCATTGCCCGTAATTATTGCTTATGGAACTCCATACCTAGCAATGATGTCCCGCTTGATGAATCTTGCAACATTCTTGACAATAACATTCGTGTAGGAGTTTGCTTTAATCCATTTAGTGAAATAGTCAATAGCAACCAGGATAAACCGATGCCCATTTGAGGCCTTGGGGTTGATTGGACCAATCATATCAATGTCCCACATTGAAAATGATCATGGCTCAGACATTTAATGTAGCTCATTTGGCGGTGCATTGATTTTGTCTCTATAAACTTGACATTGATGACAACATCTCACGAGTTGAATGCAATCTATTTCCATTGTCATCTAATAATATCCTAATCTCATAATCTTTCGAGCTAGAAGATATCCATTCATGTGCGGTTCACGTTCACCCTTATGAATTTCTTTCATGATATGTTCAACTTTTGTAGCATCTACGCATTTAGTAGGGTTGAATCAAATAATTTCTTGTAGAGGGTTTGACCACTGAGGAAGAATTTGTTGGCTATTTTCCTTATAAACTTCCTATCACTTGGTTGGCTTTCTTCAGGAAATTCCCTCGATTGAAGATATCTTTTGATATCATGATACCATGGTTCATTATCAAATTTGGCCTGAACCATCATGCAATGAGTTGGTTATTCAAGAATATTGATTTTTAATGATTTTATATCTATACTATCTTCAGCTTGTAGTAAGGATGACAAAGTTGTCAGAGTATCTGCAAAATGATTCTGAGTTCTTGAGAGATAATCGAATGTTACTTCTTCGAAACTTTCTATCATCTTTTATTAGTATTTGCGATAAGGAATTAGCTTGGCATCTCGAGTTTGCCATTCACCAGTTGTTTGCAATATGATGAGCATAGAATCTCTATATACTTGCAACCTTTTTACCTTCATTGAAAGGGCTAATTGTAAGCCGAGAATACATGCTTCGTATTTAGCGACATTATTGGTGCATGAAAATATCAATTTCACAGATACCGGATAGTGTTGGCCTTCTAGAGAGGTCAGTACTACCCCCGTTCCTGATCCAGATAAGTTGGTTGCACCATCAAAATACATGGTCCATTTAATCGTCGGCCAATGTTAATATACAATCATCAAGTTGTTCTTCAGGACCGGCAATATTCTATGAATCATTTGCCAACATGTCTGCTATTGCTTGTCCTTTGACTGACTTTTAGGATGAACTTTTGATGTTGAATTCTGATAACAAAACTTGATACTTTGCTAATTTCTCGACTAAGGAGGATTTCTTAAGAAGGTACTTGATCGGATCATTTTTAGTCACCAGTAAAATTTGGTGATAAAGGGTGTATTGTCTTAATCTGTGTAATACCCAAATCAATGCAACACACATTTTCTCGACTGCTGGGTAATTCATTTTATGATGTTGTGAACTTATTGCTTGAGTATTAAATGGCTTGTTCTTTACCATCATTTGGCCTCTTTTGTACAAGCACCGCTCCTAGCGACTCATAATGAATTGTCAAATATAAGATCAACAGGACTCCAGGAATTGGTGGTACCAACACTGGTGGGCATACCGGATATTCTTTGATCTTGTCAAAGGCTTGTTGACATTCCACATCCCACTTTACTTTGACATATTTCTTCAACAGTTTAAAGAATGATTTAGCAGTCTCGGAAAGCTGATAAATGAAACGGGCAATGTAATTTAATCGCCCCAACAAGCTTCTCACTTCTTTTACTGTATAGGGAGTGTTTAAGTCGTATATTGCCTTGATCTTGAAAGGATCTATTTCGATGCCCTACTACTGACAATAAACCTAGCAATTTGCCAGATTTTATTCTAAATACACACTTGTTAGGGTTCAATCGCAACTTATACTTTCTAAGTCTTTCGAATAATTTGCAAAGCACCTCAACATGATCTTCTTCTTGTTTGGATTTTGCAATCATGTCATCTACATATACCTCGATTTCTTTGTGCATCATGTCATGAAACAAAGTTACCATTGCCCTTTGATATATGGCACCGGCATTTTTCAAACCAAAAGGCATACCCTTATAACACAATGTGCCTCATGGTATTATGAAAGACGTTTTCGCCTTATCCTCTTTTTTCATGAGGATTTGATTATATCTTGAGAAACCATCCATGTATGAAAATATTTCGAACCCAGCAGTGCTATCCACTAATACATCAATATGTAGAAGCGGAAAATCATTCTTAGGGCTTGCTTTATTTAGGTCGCGATAATTAACACACACCCGTGCTTGACCATCTTTCTTCATTACGGATACTATGTTGGCAACTCATTCTGGATATAGTATTACTTTGATGAAACTGACTTTGAGTAATTTTATCACTTCTTCTTCTATTTTCTTCACCAATTCCGGCTTTGTTCGCTTCGATTTTTGCTTCTTTGATGGAATATTTGGATCAATTGGCAAAGCATGCTTAACTATGCTTGGATCAAGGCCCGGCATGTTAGCATAAGACCATACAAATATGTCTTGATATTCTTTGAGCAAATCTGTGATAATTTTTACCTCTGCCGGGGGAAGACTTTCTCCAATCTTAACTTCTTTGGGATTCTCTTTATTGCCCATATTAACAATGATCGTTTTCTCTAACGTAAGTGACTTTGATTCTTCATGACGGATCTATTCCCTTCTGATCCATTCCTCATCTTCATTATCCACTTCAATATTGCAAGTGATCTCCTTGGAAAGATTTGGGTCACATATGAACCTTTATGGATATGTGAATGCTCATGCCTGACATGTAACAAACATGATTAGTAAATTGCATACAAAGTAAGCAATGCACGCGATCTTATGAAAATTCTTTTGGAAATTCATTTTGAAATTTATTTTGAAAGAACATAAAGACAGAGCTAGTCATCATATCATCAGACTTTCTTACTCTTAAAATCATTTTCGCAATAAGAAGTAGTATAGAAACCAAAGCCTTAAGCCTCACGAATGAGGATAATGTTCATCATAGGTTTGGTATTGTTTCTACATGTCCTTAACAATACATTTGATCACTCTTATTGAATTTGAGAAATGCGATTACATCTACATCAAACAAAGTATTAAAAAAGGTTGAAAGAGGCTAACTTGACAGGCCTATGGACATGGTAATGCTCCGGCAACGTCATCTGAGCTCCGGCGAGATGGTTCATGAGGGTGGCCAACTCGGTTTATGCATTTTTAATGCCTGAAATTCAATCAAACAACACAAAAAATGGTCAGAAACTCGTTTTTGATATCAAGGCACTCGAAATCAACAAAGAAATCACCGATTTAACAATAGCAATTTCATATTCATTTTCTAGAATTTCTGGAAAAATAATGTTGAAGACCGAACTTTACCTGTTTTGAAAGTGGACCAAATGTTTCTCCCGATCTGATCTATGGCTATGAAGATGTTCTACAACACTTGGACTATCGAACGGTAGTCTCCACTTCACCGGAGAGTCCTTGGATGCCTCAACCGAGATCAATTTCCAGGCCTAGAAGATCAACTTCGCTTTTGGTTCACTAGTGAGGAAACTCACCGATGAGACCAATTTGCTAGTGCTTTTCGATCGGAAAAGCACCGATCACTTGGCCTCACGGAGTCTCAACCCACTTCTCAAGCAATTTCTCTCTCTTTTCTCTCTCTGGTTCTCTCTCTCTCTCTCTCTCTCTCTCTCTCTCTCTCTCTTTGGCAATTCGTCGAACAGTTCTCCTTCCATGTTCAGTTTTTCCTTTGTATTTGTTGATCCATTTTTCTTGGCTCTAAATCAATAGAACCGACTTCCGATCGGTTATAACTGATCTCCGACGACAGCCGGAGATTCTCTAGCTGTTGTTTAGGTCAAATATTTGTCTATTTGATCGGATAAGATTGGCGAAGTGGAAGGTTTAAAACTTTTTTTTTTCCGGGTTTAATATGACTTGGGTGAGTGGGGCAAAGAAGACAACCAACTCGGGTTGGGTTGACCCGGCTGACCCGGGTTGGTCTAAATTTGTCAATTAAGCTCAATTTTGACCCAATTTTCAAAATTAAACCCCAAAATTGAATTCCACATCACATTTCGAACACAAATATATGATTTTCCCCAATTTTTGTTATAATTATGTCCAAAATTTTCACATTTTTGTATTCGAGTTAATAGGATTTTGTTCAATTTGATGTCCTAATGACCTGATTAGGCAAAATTGATGTCGAAATTGAATTACCCACATCTGATTAACTCTAGAAATAGTGGCCTCATGAATCAACAATTTCATATTAGGCACGATTCCCAATTTAGGTTTAAAATTCTTAATTTTCAATTAAATTTTGGGGATTTTTTATTTTTATGTCAAATTGTGCAATTGGACCTACCATTATGTAATTCAAGGTCCCAGCATCATTTTTTGTGAAGACACTATGGCTTAAAAATGACTAGAAAAAATTTAATTGTATTTTTTGTTCAATTTGGGTTTAATTTTGCTCAATTTTGGGAAAAACATATACCCAATTTAGATTTTTCAAAATTGATGATGTATTCATGAAATTGGATTTAAAATAAGACTAATAACTATTTTTATGGAATTTTGTGATTCCATTTGCCATTTTTCTTGATTTTCTCACTTATTTTGACAAAAAGAAATTAAGGAAAAATGCAGGAAAATGGTAAAAAAACATTTTTTGGTTAAGAAATTGGTTTATAGGCTTGGTCAAGATTCGTAGTCCTAATTTTGAGATTTTTTAAAATATAAAAAAAAATAAGTTAAAAAATCAAGTGTTAACATGCCCTTGGTTGTGCAGGCCCTGGGCGAGGTCGCAAAGACCGTCATTAGATCTGGGTTGTTCGCAAGTGAGGCAGCCTCGCCAAATTTGGCAAGAGCCTTTGTCACCTCACCTGTGACCAACGAGGTCGTAATGGCCTCGCTAGGGGCTTTTCGCGACCGTGGGCGAGGCAGCCTCACCATATTTGGCGAGAGCCTTCACCGCCTCGTTCACAGCCAACAAGGCCGCGATGGCCTTGCCAAGGGCCTTCGCAACCATACTGGCCGATGTTGAGGAGGCCCTTGCCTAGTTTGCCCAAGGGTAAGGCCTCCGGCAAGGGTCACCGGCAACCCTGGCCAACATTGAAAAAAAAAAGGAAAAATAAGAAAGATAAAGAAAAAGAACTTAAATGAAAAATAACTTTTTCAAAAAAAATCAATAAAATAACATTAAAAATGCTTTTGTTACCTTTCCTACACTTTAGAGATCAGATAACCTCAGAGTCTTAAGGGTTTCAATGATTACAAAGCTCCAGGTCCAAACTGTTTTAACAGTCTATTTTACAAATGCGCTTGGCCTATCATAGGCCAGGACATTGAGAAAGCTGTTATGGACTTCTTCTCGTAAAAAAGAATGTTGAAATCTATAAATTCCATTTTGATTTTCCTTGTGCCAAAAGTCCCAAACCTGTCCTACCTCAAGGAGTTCAAACTTATCTCATGTTGCAGTGTCTTATACAAGATTATATCTAAGCTATTTGCAGAGCAAATAAGTTACATGCTTCCATTGATTGTCGACCTCAACCAAACAGCTTTTATCACTGGGCAACAAATCTTAGAAAATATCCTATTGTGTCTATCTATTGCATAACTACCATAAGGAGATAAAGGTAAACGAGTGGCAATAAAGATTAATCTCATAAAAGCTTATGACATGGTAAAATGGGATGAGGTTCTTAGGGTTCTCAAAGCTATAAACACACCTCAGCACTTGGTTGATCTAACATCCAAATGCATCACTACACAAAGGTTTTCAGTGAACTTTAATGGTGAACAGGTCGGTTATTTTAATAGTACTAATGGGCTCCTACAAGGTGATACTCTTTCTCCATACCTTTGCGTCCTGGTTATGGAACTTCTTAATAGAATTGTTAGTGCGAAAGTTGTTGCTTATGCTTTCATGTATCACTGGCTTTGCAAAACGCAATGGATGCCCACTTATGCTTTGCTGATGATCTATTCTTATTTGCTCATGGAGATGTAGACTCTGTCCTTTGCCTTGTTGATGCTGTTGACAAATTAGCAGTTCTCACGGGACTACGGTTTAACCCTGACAAATGCCAAAAAATTTTCTCTGGTTTAAATGAGGATGAGAAGCTTCTTATACTAGACCACATGCCTTTTTTCCATGGGTTCCCTCCCTATCAGATACTTGGGGATTCCCTTTGTTACTTGGAGACTCACTCACACAAACTGTAAGAGTCTTACTGACAAGATTCTTAAGAAAATTGAAAGTTGGGGCATGAAGCATATGAGTTATGCAAGGCGTCTACAGTTAGCAAAAGCAGTCCTCATCTCCATGTGTACCTATTGGATGCAATGTTCTTACTTCCAAAGCAAACCATATATGAGGTTGAGAAGAGAATCTGTCAATTTTTGTGGGCACGTAATACAGTAAATCATGAATGTCGCGACCCTAAAAAATTTCATTTTCTCGGGCTAATGGATTATTAAGATTGAACTTAACTCGGGCCCTTCTAAGCCCTAACAATTCGCAACTTAGGGTTTAAGTTCTTAACATGCAAATACTTTCATGCTTGGAGTCGCCACTAATCAATTTACGGTAGGTCGATTAGAAACCTAAATAAAACATAGGGAGAGATGTTTTATTCCTACGAACCAGAGATTCTAAGCCCGGGGACTTGATTACGCTAGATCTAGTCTAACGCCCTTTCGGTACCTTTTCATTTCAAAAATATTTTGATAAGTAGTTTGGATCCATTTTAACTTAATTACTAACATGTGAGGTGTTCATGTGAGTGCGCAAACCACCAATTTAACACCCAGGAAAGCATTAAATAAATTGCAAGCTTAGGAGAACAACTTACCTCGAACCAACGCAAGCATCTGCATTGTTAGCTAGAAAATCATATCAAACACCTTAATATGATTTCTAATTAACACGCAATTCATTCAATTTCTCTTTTTTTTTGGATTTTCATTTATTTAAATGAAACCTAGTCTATATGCAATAACGTGCAAGAATGACATGCAATTAATGCAACCCAACATGCAAACTATATGTCATGCGACGACATGACCTAATTCTAATGACGAAAGACTGATTATTTTTGGTATTTTTCTCATTGAAATTCGGAATAAAAATATGCCTAAATTACCATGCAACCTATGATGACTTAACATATCCTAACATGATTTCTTTTTGGGATTTTTTGTTAAAATTCGAAATAATAAAATACTTGAACTAAGAATGCAATCTATCCTAATTTAATCTACCCTAAAATGACTTTTTTGGGTTTTTTTTATGAAAATTCGGAATAATAAAATGGCCTAAATAATCTATTAAGATTAGAATATTACTTAATTTAAACTAGGAAATAGATCATCTCAAGTCCTAATTTAAATTAAATAACTACTCTATCTTCTAGATATATTTAGGATCCCTAGACATGCAAAAACTCTAATTCAAATCTAATTGATATTTTTTTGAATTTTCTGTTTATTTGAAAAGGAAAATAATCAAATAAAGAAAGCAACCGATTCAAATCAACCACGCGATCCGCCAAATTTGTTTCAAACTCGGATTAGGCACAGAAATTGAACTATCGGTCATATCTATAGGGTTATAGATATCGACGAAAAGTCGATCATTCAAATTTGGAAATCGGGTAAAAATCATTATCGTATTCAAGTAGTTATGAATAGGATAATAATTTTCCGTATCGCCGCGTATCGTACCTTAGGGATAAGGTCGGATAGTCGTCCAGATACGTTGCTAAATTAGGAAATTTTCCTAATTTGAATATTCAAAATATTGCGGATATATCGAACATTATCCTACGATATCTAAATATTCATGTGATATTCACGAAATATCTAAAACATGCAAATCAAGAAACTTGATATTCTGAAAATATATCGGATAATGATCGTTACCTAATTTGAAATAATTCCAAATTTAGACTTGAATCGAGCTCGGGCTTGCGAATCGGAATCGAACAATCGGTGACGGAACGGCGAGGCACGGCGCCGGCGGGGCTCACGGCGACACCGGCGAGGCATGGCAACACCGAGGCTCACGTCGGCGCTTGATGAGACTCCGGCACGGCTGTCCGGACAGCCGCGGTGGGGCGGGTGCTCAGTGGCTTGCGTGAGAACGTCGCGGACGGATGGCATGGCACGGCTCTCCGGGACGGCAGTGGCTTCGTCTCAGTGTAATGCTGTTGTGCGGGAACCTCCAAGGTTGAGGAACGATGGACCTCGCGGCACTTGTTGCAAGATCTCCGGTGGCCGTGAAATTGCTGGGCTAGTAAGGCATGGATCTGCAGGTCTTCTTCTCTGTATAGTGCTCTATGTGCTCTGCATGGGGAGAGGCCGAAACGAAGAAGAACAGGATGGACCGGGCTGCTACTTTGTAGACGCCAGGAAGGAGCCACGGTCAACTTGCTGTTGGTGTTGAACTAAGAAGTCTTCATGCACGTCCTTGGCGTCTTCTGCATGAACATGAAGAAACAGCACCAGCAGCAACAAAACATTGACTGGGAAAGCTCTGACCGCCCCTTTGTTGACCAATTTTATTCCTTCTCACGTGCTCCTCCACCTTTGCGTGTGTTTCTCACGGAGGGGGTTGATGATCGCCGCTGCTTTGGGACGAGTCTTCAACTGGGCAGGGAACAACTTGTCTGATGTTGCGTGAAGATGCTTCGGGCATTCAAGGTGACAATGAGGAAGAGCAGTAACGTCGGGAATAAACTATGGAATCCTTTGGGCGTTGCGGAACAGCAGTGGCAGTGACTCGGGCACGGCGGAGGGGGCAGCGCGGACGCGGCGGATGCACCCGTGCTCAAACCAACTCTCTCTCTCTTGCTCTTTACTTTCGCTCACCAAAAATTCTGATCTGAATTGTATCTTGTCCCCCTAAAATTCTGACCTAGTTATGTTTATATAATGCTAATCCTAGGTCAACTAGATGGGCTTACTAATCCTAATGGACTTAGGCTTAGGCTTAGACTCTAATTTAATATTTAAATGGGCTGAATTAAGCTTAAATTAAAACGATCGAGCCCGTTTGACTTGAAATTCTCGGCCCTTGGATTCCGAGCGAGCCGATTTTTGTTCGATGAATTTTAAGCTCGTCCGCCATTGCCAATCTAATGCAAAATGCAATTAAACTAAAATAAACCTAAACTATATGTTATGCAATTTAAATATTTTTGTTTAGGGGTTAAAATTTAATCCCTAATTTTTATGCAAATTACACTAAATGTTCGGTAAAATTTAGGTGTCAACAATGAATAACACAAGATGGCA
Source organism: Syzygium aqueum (assembly GCA_031216185.1). Taxonomy (NCBI): domain Eukaryota; kingdom Viridiplantae; phylum Streptophyta; class Magnoliopsida; order Myrtales; family Myrtaceae; genus Syzygium; species Syzygium aqueum. Next base: position 18,543,455 of record CM062237.1, on the reverse strand, counting down.
TGGCAAGTAGTTTGCTCACCTAAAAGGAAAAGAGGATTAGGATTGCTCAATTTGAACTTATGGAACAAAGTATTATTAGGCTGCTTGCTTTGGAACCTCATCAATCGGCCATCCTCTTCCCTTTGGAGTATATGGATTTGCAATACCAAATGCAGAGGCATTCCAATTATGCATATCAATGTTAAGGGCAGTATGAGTTGGAGTTAGTGATGTCTCCTTAAATTGTGACCTATTCTAACTTCAGTTAGTTCAGGGTACTATTGCGGAGAAATTTATGATGAGCTCAGACATGTGGGACTAGCTTTGGAGTGATATAACTTGATTTGGACCGGTGGAATTAACAAACACAATTTTATCGGTTTTCTTGTTTGCATAAATAGACTACCGACAACAGATATTATCAACAAATGGATGACTTCGGTTGATATGCAATGTAACTTCTATAAAGCCAATATAGAAGATAGAACACATCTATTCTTCCAATGTGAGTGGACATGCATCATTTGGCGTCATATCTTTGCACAATATAGGATTAGGCGCCCGCTAGGAGGATGAAATAAGGAACTTCAATGGATGATTAGGGTAACAAAAAGCAAAGACTTGGCGGCAAAACTCCTCAAAGTATCCTTTTCTAGCAACCATGTATGGCATTTCGATGGAGCGCAACCACAAAAATTTTCAAAATAAATCATCTGACGCCCATATTATTCTGGCTAACATGCGTAAAAATGTAAGAGGTAGAGCTTTGCTCTTCAAAAAAATTAGACCTTCCAAGACCAATGTATTTTTGGCTACTATATGGAGGTTCTGTACCTCCATCTTTTTGAATTATTAGCTCTATTGTAAAGTTGAGGAATGCCCCTAAGCTGTTGTTTTTCATCTGTTTTATAATAGTTACATTTTGCACCAAAAAAAGAAGAAGAAGTTGACTCGTATTTTTAAAAATTTAATTTGAGCGTATAATAATGCACATCATCAAATAACGTCTGGTTTGTTATTTGAGCAAACACAATGACTATATTGAACTTTTATCAATAGTTCAAGAGTCACATCGAACAAATTAGAAGTTTATAGATGACAATGCACATTTAACCAAAATTTGGAGACAATTTATATCATTTTCCCTTTAATTTTACTACGCAACACACATTTTCAAAAGTGTGTCCGCTAGGATATTTGCCAAATAAATAAGTCCGCTAGGATATTCGCAATTCCCAATTCTTATTATATGGCAATTTTCGAGTTTTCATGTTATGCATGAACAATGACACTCCCAAGGACCAAATCAAATGCTTGAATAGTCCGAAAACAATAAGGTTACGTTTATTTCACAAAAAATAAATGATTTTCAAAATATTTCCCTAAACATGATTGCTTGTATCTCTTGAAATAATTGGTCAATAGAAAATATTTTCATTATTAACAACAATTAGTAGCTAAACATTTTCTTGAACTTTGAAAATATTTTTTATTCATTTAATTTTCCAAGTGATATAAGCGATTTCATCTTTAGGAAAATATTTTTTAAATTCATTTATTATTCGCGAAACAAACAGAACTGATTTTTTATTAAAAAAACAAGGCTGGTTCATACGAAAGCTCATGAGAAACACAGGAAAATGATACCGAATACACGTGTAAGGAGATTCGGGGTGTGAGGATATATCGTGATAGCAAATTCTGTGTCCATGTTAAATGTAGTAAACTCGAATCAGATACTTTTTTATATGGTTTCGACACCATCAAACTTAACAAAATTCGACCATATTGAATTGCATAACCACCTTACTATAAACTGAAAAAAGGGATTAATATCACGAAAAATCTCAAACTGGTGTATTGGTGACAAATTTCCCAAATTAATTTTTTGACTATCAAAAATCCCAAACTGGTACATTTGTGACAAATTTACCCTCCATTAAATTAAATTAATGAAAAAAAAATCACAAACTAATACATCTGGGACAAACGGCCGATAAAACTCCAAAATCGGTACATTCGTCAACTGCCATATATAATTTAACTAAGCAATTTGATAGTAAAATTCAATAAAAACTAACTGAGGGTAAATCTGTCACAAATGTACCAATTTGAAATTTTTAATGATAAAAAAATTAGTTTAGAGTAAATTTGTCACTCAATTTGAGGTTTTCGTGATATTAATTCTAATCCAATCTAATATAGTGTAAATTTATCATAAATGTAGTAGTTTGAGGTTTTTTGTTGTCAAAAAATTAGTTTTGGGTAAAATTGTCATATGTATATAGTTTGAGATTTTTTGTAGTAAAAAAATTAGTTTGGGATAAATTTGTTGCATGTGTATCAATTTGAGGTTTTTCGTGGTATTAACCTTCAAATTAAGTTTTTGACTATCAAAAAAGTCCAAACTGGTATATTTGTGACAAATTTACCATCCATTAAATTGAATTAATACAAAAATATCATCAACTAGTACACCTAAGACAAACTAAGGATAAAACCCTAAAATTGGCACAACTGCTATATGTCATTTAACTAAGTAATACGACGGTAAAATTCAACGCAAACTTAAAAAGGTTAAATCTATTATGTGTGTATCATTTGGGGTTTTTTTGTCAAAAATTAGTTTTTGTTAAATTTATCATAAATATACCAGTTTATGATTTTTTTGTAGTAATAACCCAAAAAAAAGATATACCGTCACTAGTCTCGCGATTTCAATTGCTTAAATCGAGACAAATTAATTTCTTTTACCCCAAAAAAAATCAAGACAAATATAAATAATTTCCCTAAAAATCGAGACAAAAATAGTCAGAAAAAAATCCCAACCCCATTACTCTATCGTCGAGCCAAGAAGACACCTCAACTGCCTCCTCCCGAGAAAATCTCTCCATGTCGTCGTCGTCGTCGTCTTCTCTATTTAATTCCAAACTCGAAAACCCCACCAAAACCGCCACTCCACTCACGAGACTCCCCTCCAAAACCAACGCACCCCCCAACACTCCCCCTTCCCCGCCCACCACCGCCGAGGATGCCTGCCGCCGCCGCCGTCCTCCTCCTCCTAGCCGCCGCCGCCGCCGCCGCCGAGGCGAGCTACCTCGACTACGGGGACGCACTGTCCAAGTCCATCCTCTTCTTCGAGGGCCAGCGGTCCGGCTACCTCCCCCAGGACCAGCGCCTCACCTGGCGCGGCAACTCCGGCCTCGGCGACGGCTGGACCTACGACGCCGACCTCACCGGCGGCTACTACGACGCCGGCGACAACGTCAAGTTCGGGTTCCCGATGGCCTTCACCGCCACGCTGCTCGCCTGGAGCGTTGTCGAGTTCGGCGACGTCATGCCCCCGACCGAGCGGAGGAACGCCCTGGTCGCCATCCGCTGGGCCACGGACTATCTCCTCAAGACGGTGTCGCAGCCGAACCGCATTTTCGTCCAGGTGAGTCCGCAAAACGCTCGCGATGGAATCCCGATGGTCACGCCGTCGCGATCGTCGCCCCTCCTTTGATCAGTGACCCCACACCCCAGTTTCACCTTAAAGTGGATTTCCTCATCAATTTTCAGTTTCATTTCCCATCAAATTGCACATTGACGCCATATTTACATTCATTTGGGTCTACACGATTGACGAGGACCGGGCATTATGCTAAACAGTTACGGTTCACGTCCCAATTTCACTTCCGCAGGATCTGTTCATAAGCGAAATAGCATGATTCTGGGCAAGTGGGCATGGCGGATTGAGGGTTTATTGCGGAGAGGAGTGAGGCGGAGAGGGAGAGGGAGCGAGGAAAAGTGATGGGTGGGGACTGGGGAGGCAAGATTCATGGACGAGGTTGGTTCCACCGAGAGCCATGAACGAACGGGAGAAGCGAGGAGGCTTTTAGCCTTGACTGGACAGATGCTAGTCCACAGGGGTGTCTTTATCCTGACCTTTTGGACCCACTCCCACGAACTTTTTGAGTAGCTTTTACCCAATTTCCGAGCCACAATACTGTAACATCCTTGTTCATCGATACGCGGTACAATGGTGTACGTGATTTCACTCGTTTTTCACAAAAATTTGCTTAGTAAAAATGTCCTTTTTTTTTCTTGACAAGTCTCTTATCGGGTAATTATACTAAAAAATATTGCAATACTTAGGCTAATAACTCTTTTTTTATGTTAAAAGTTAGTTTTATGGTCAAGCTTAGCCAAGGTCCTTTTGTAAAGAAAATTGTGTTGAGTCCTTCTTGAAGTCCTCGAAGCTCTTCTTTTTAAAACTTGCATGGCATTGCGTGCCTTCTTTCCATTAACCCGATCGAGTTTCGGGTTTTAGAGCCCCCTCCCTTTGGGGAGTTTGAGCCTCCGTATAACAAAGCTGTCCAAGAAACCCTTTTAGGTGGACGATGATGTCTCGTGTAATTTATTGGGGGGCGTTTCTTTGTGGCCAGATTGTCGAATGGGCGTTGAAAATGAACACCTTTTTTCGGCTAAGCACGTCCTGACTCTCGTCTCGGTCGGACTGACATCTTGACTCTTGTCCTTAAGTGGGCAATCACGCCACGCATGATGCTTGTGCTTCGGTTTTGTCTTCCCAAGTGGACTACTAGGTTAATGTTTTTGCCCGACCCAAGAGGACATTTCCATTGCCTCCTCCTGTGGCGAGCTTATTCTGTTGAAATCTGGTGAGGACGACGAGGGATGAAATGTGATTCCATGACTTTGGCTTAGTGAGCGAGAAGAGGACACGCGATTCTGAATTGGACCACGCGATGCATGCATGTTCGATTCCCTACATGGAGTGTCGACAATTCTATGTTTTGGGTGCATATTTGACTCGGTTTTTTCTTGCCTTTTGAGATTGGTGAGAGATTTGGTAGGTCACGTGCTTAATAGTGTTAGTGTTCCCCTCTTATGCTAATCATGCAGACCCATCAACGTTTTGTTGCATGTCTGCATATGCAGGGTGATTTTAGTGGCTGTAACTTGCATGGACCACACTATACATCCCCATCAATGCACATATTTGGCCCGCCAGTCTTGCCTCGTCTCTCACTAGAGTCGGCTATGTCTTGACTATATTACCTCACGCCTGCCTCAAAGGAACCCACTTTCCTAATCCATTTTTTTAACAATATTAGAGTGTGGTAAGTATATAAGTTTGGTGAATTCGACCTGGGTAGTTAAACATGATTTGTCTTCGTCAAAGGTGGGTGATCCAAGCACAGACCATAACTGCTGGGAGAGGCCGGAGGACATGGACACGGCCAGGACAGTTTTTGCTGTTGATGTGCCAAACCCGGCGTCCGACGTTGCTGGCGAGACCGCGGCAGCTTTGGCAGCATCATCCATGGCGTTTCGGTCATCGGACCCTGGCTACTCCGACACCCTCCTGAAGAATGCCGTCAAGGCATTCGAATTTGCAGACAGCTACAGAGGAGCTTATAGCGACAATTCGGACATCAGGGACCACGTTTGCCCGTTTTACTGTGATTTTGATGGATACCAGGTACGTGAATCACCAAGTGGAAAGGTTGGTTGTTAATGCTTTTTGTGATTTTCAGAGGGATGACTTTCTATAAAGGAAAATCTATACCCTTTAACATATTAATCCTCATCAGGTAGATCAAGTTTGGTTTGGCAATTAGAAGTAGTAGATCAAGTTTGTCCTGTGTTAAACTCAAAAAAAAAAAAAAAATCAAACCATGTTTTGAACTGATTTTTAACTGTTACTCTCAGTCCATCTATCTACATGAACTATTAAATAGTCTCAGTATGGTGGTTGGGCCTTTGACCTGACTGGCAACAAGGAGGCACTTAAATTTTTAACATAGATTTGATTCCTACTGACATATTATTAGAAAAAGAGCATGATATGCTTAAACGAAAGCAATGAAATTGAATCTAGTTCTATCTTTTTCTGGAGTTCCCAAAGGTTCTTCCGTGGAGGATACAAGCTTAACGTATGAACCCCGTCTTGTGTGGGTCCCTGACAGGATGAGTTGCTGTGGGGAGCAGCGTGGCTGAGGAGGGCGACACAAGACGAATCTTATCTGAATTACATCCAAAGCAATGGCAAAACGCTTGGCGCTGACGAGAACATCAACGAGTTCGGCTGGGACAACAAGCATGCCGGTCTCAACGTCCTTGTTTCCAAGGTCAATTTATTGCAACTTTCTTATCTTCCATTTGGACCCAAACATATGGCAGTCAGTGGGAAAAAACAAGAAAGAACAGAGGAGATGCTCACATTTTAGTCGATTTAAATTTTTCTGCATCAGTTCCTCACTTTTGATTCATCCCTTTTTTCAGGAATTCCTAGAAGGCAATGTCTACTCGCTCCAGTCCTACAAATCCTCAGCCGACTCCTTCATGTGCACCCTCATCCCGGACTCCTCCTCCACCCACATCCAGTACACTCCCGGCGGCCTCATCTACAAGCCTGGTGGCAGCAACCTTCAGCATGCCTCTTCCATTGCGTTCCTCCTCCTTGTCTACGCCAACTACCTCTCCGCCACCTCCCAGTCCATGAACTGCGGCTCCGTCAGTGTCGGTGCCGCCACCCTCCGCCAGTTGGCCAAGAGGCAGGCTGACTACATCCTCGGGGAGAACCCCAAGGGCATCTCGTACATGGTCGGGTACAGCGCCTACTACCCCCTCCGCATCCACCACCGTGGCTCGTCGCTCCCATCGATCAAGGATCATCCCCAGTTTATTGCTTGCAAGGAAGGGTCCATTTACTTCAATTCCTCGGATCCAAACCCGAATGTGCTTGTCGGAGCACTGGTTGGTGGGCCTGGGGAGGATGACGAGTACGAGGACGATAGAGTGGACTTCCGGAAGTCCGAGCCGACGACATACATAAACGCCCCGTTTGTTGGGGTTCTTGCCTATTTGAATGCGAATCCCAATGCTAGCTGATGGATGGATAAGCTGGAGCAGCTTATGTGAATACACAAAAGAAGTGTCGCAGAGATCATACTGTCATTGAAGAGATTAGCGATCAAAAGGTTGTCTCTCGTCTTGGGCAAAACTAGCCAAGAGGGAAGAGGCTTTCTAGCTTTTCTCTTTGCCTAATGTTCCGTCAGTAGAGTCGTTACTTGTCAAATCTCAGAGGATTGTTGAGACACGAGAGCATATCTCCTTGTAATTTGAGGTGAAGATACCATTCTTTTCATGAGTCGCACCTCGAATAGATCTTTTGAACGGTTAATTGTACGCAACGCCTCACAATGACATACTTTAGTAAATTCAATTACTTGTACGAAACAATGGTTGAGCTTCGCTCCCCATTCGGCTCTTACAATCTCAGTGATTTTAGCTTAGATTGTCCGCGTATCAAGGGCCACCAAAGATGACCGACGTGCAAATTCTGATGGTTATCACCATGGCTTTCCGAGCTTTAACTCGGAGGGATGAAGCAAGCACGTATCATAACCCCAGACAAACAGAAAGATGAATATAAACGCAGAAACACGCACGCATCGCTCATTAACAATTGTGGGTCTGACCCAAACGATCCATTTCAAAGCTTGAAATAAAGGGTGGCTCACGAGTTCATAATCAGCTGTTCAATTGGAAACATCAAGAACTTGCTTCTCTCCTCTTCATGCTGTCTTTTGGATGAATATTGATCCACAAGAACAACGTACATAGTCTGAACTCTGCCATAAAATGGAAATACTTTTACTATGGTTTCAAACGATTCGCTGCCTCATTGCCGTGCAAATTCTTGCATGGTCCTGAGCTTACACAAACTAGATGCATTATAGCCATTGATCATGTGGGCCTCACATATAGGTTTCATGAGCAAAATATCAGTCACTTGTAAATATGAAACGGAATGAACTTCCCTCTAATCATAATTGTACAAGAGTGAGCTTAAGAGAATGCACCACAAATTCCTCTTATCTGATGCCTTCGATTGTAAAACGCACGAACATGCGAGTCACTTTGATTCGTGGCAAGTGGACCTTGAGTTATGAGATATATTAAACTTGTTCCACTTGATCAACGGCCGTGATTGCATTCTATTGACCCAGGTCCATTCGATATCTTTTCCATATGTCGGAAGTATAAGTTTCCTAAGTTTTCGGTCTGTCAATTTTTGTCCCCTCAGAAAGTAATCAAATCATTTTTGTTACGCTATCATGTTTACTTAGGTGTTCTAAATGGTGTAGCAAATTTGGTTTACCAAATGATGAGTCACGGTTGAAATAGTTGTTTTGGAAGCGGGCTCGAATCATAACACGGTTGAGCTCACTTTCCGGATGAAATAAACATCCACCGCATAATTCGGTAACCAAATATTCTACAACTTCAGAATATACCAACCGGTATTTTTCCTAAAAAATGCTTACTACTACAAACGTATCAATACACGTTCTAGTATTCTATTAGATGTCTCATTTCCCTCCAGCATATAAGGTCCAAATGCACATCGTAAGCTTGCGATTGAAAGGACATCCTAGTAGCGAAGCCAAAGTAGAGAATGACTAGCAGGACAAGCAGACAAAACATGTAACCATTTCAATTGTCTAGTCATCCAATTGCAGAGTGTATCGTCCTAGACTTCAATCACGGGTTTTTGTCCCGTGCAATGATTGAATCATTCCTCATGCAATTCTTTAAGGCAAAGTTCTTGGCACCATGTGTCCAAAGATTCGTAGCTTTGCGACATATTGTCGAGAGACAAAAGCAAAGGGAGAAGATCCCAGGACGTAGCTGGTCCCGATGATTTTGGCACCCCATCAAGCGTCGGAGTGTGTACCGAAATCCAATCACTTCATCCAGAGAGATCATCAGGGGAAAGTCCAAGCCGAGTCCGTCAACATATTCAATTTGATTACATTTACTCAAAGTTTAAACTAATAAGTTATAAGCTAATTATGATATATTTACTACTCAATACTACATCAATTATCCAATATGAGGCTTTTTTAGCACAACTTACATGTGCATTTTAACACATTCACAGGCAAAATCCACCAACAGGCCGTGCCATTCTGTCGTCCATAGAAAAGGGAACTTGTAATTCACACAACTTCGCACGACCATGGTATTTCCTTACATTACGGTTTCATTTCACTGTTATCTTCGTCAAATGTTTGCGCTTTATCTTTTGCTTTCTTTCCCGGAGGAACTCTCCAAGATTGCTAGCAACTGGCGATGAAATTTTCCGTTGCAGTAGCCTTATTTTTGCCCAAAATTGTGACCTAAGGCATTTCATTCCTGAAGAATTTGTGGCCTTCGGTGACTAAGGGGACAAAATACCGGCGGTCACCTCTAGGTACAAATTATAAAAAAAAATTGTCAAGGCGACAGAACAAACATCACTTCCTTAGACAATAAGGTTAATAGTAAGAAAAACCCCAAACTGATATATATATAGCAAATTTACCAAAAATTAATTTTTTTACCACAAAAAATCCTTAACTGGTACATTTGTGCCAAATTTACCAAAAACTAATTTTTTGACCATAAAAAATTTCAAACTGATACACTTGTGACAAATTTATCCTCCATTATATTGAATTAATACAAAAAAATCACAAACTAGTACACTTGGGACAAATAGAGGGTAAAATCCCAAATTAGTACATTTGTCAATTGCCATGTATCATTTAACTAAGCAACTTGACAGTAAAATTTAACGGAAATTAGAGAAGGGTAAAATTGTCATAGGTGTACTAGTTTGAACTTTTCCGTGGTAATAACTCTACTAAATACGGACAATTGTGTCATATAGTAAAGATATATGTTCTTTTATGCATAATCCTAGTATTTCCAATGCATCAATTAGAAATTTATTACCATACATATGGTAATTCAAGACGTAGAGTTAGAATTTTACCGCGATTCCCGATTCTCCTAAGCGATCGCAAAAAAATATTTACTAGATGAAGCTCGTCATAATGTTAGCATGCTTCGCGACGCAACCTCGTGCGAACTTATAAATATAAAAATGGGTCAAAAGCAAAAGGAAAAACGACGGTCGAGTCATTGTCCCCGTGAAGGCTCGCGAACCTTTTTATATGGGACCAAAACATTTTCCTCTAGTTAGTTGGCTGGCCAATTCAATTTCGTGTCTTCCCCCCACGACAATAAATATTTATATATTATTTATATATTTATCAAATCTCTTTTTTTTCTCTCTCTCTCTTGTTTTCTTTTTAAATGAAGCTCACCCACCAAAATTGGAAAGTGCGAACGCCTAACCGCTAAATTAATTGGTTTCATGGGGGGCTCCGCCAGCACCACAGCGTCCGTAGCTCGGACCGTAAGGGATCATGCCACGCTCATGATTTGGCTCGCTTTCTGGAATTCTTTTTTTTTTTTGTCGAAAGGAAATATACTCGTCCGTTCACTAAAGTTCCGAACGACAAGAGAACAAGATTTGATACATAACAAGTCTTGAAGAGGTTGGGATTGCTCATAATTGAGGAGGGTGGTAGGTACGGTGGAATCGGTAACATTTGGCATTGCCAATATGTTTTGTTTATTTATTATGTTTAATTCAAGGCCGTTTATTTCGCTAAAATTTTAATATCGAAAAACATCATTGGCAATATATTTTGTTTATTTATCATTTTTAATTCAAGGTCGCTGTCCTGACGAAAAAAATTATTATGGAAAAGTATTTTTCTCATTTTCCGGCATTCTGATTTTTTAGAATAACCAGTTAATAAAAAATCTTTTCAAGAAAATGATTTTATCTTTTTGATACATAGGAACCCGGCACTCAAAACTGGATCCTTTTAAGGCCGGGCTAGAGACATGGTGGTTGAGCGCGCCCAACATGCTGAGCCGGGTGACCTTGAAGAGAGTTTTCCTTTGGCATTGCAACTTATCGAAGTCGTGGACACCATGAATGACTCCGTGAGGTTGTTTTTTTGTCAATGGCATCATGACCTCGTATAATGGTTGTCGGTTGGACTAGCAATTCTCCCTATGACCCGTTTGCACAACACGACACAAACCACATGTAATTAAATAGGTTTAGATTGGACACAAGTGGGTCTGTGTCTTAAACGGTTAGCGTGGAAATTTTTTTTGCCTTACATGGATTAACCCGCTTAACCGGTTTAGACATGATCCGGCATGTTAAAGTTAATGGGTCATTTCTTAACACAACAAATATAGACATGTTTTAATATGTTTAATGCTCATCTTGAAAGAACTATTTATCCTTAATGTTTATAACAATGAGGTCCATGTCAAAATGAATAAAGGGTGAAATAAAACGTATTTCTATGAGTTTATCCTGTACACAAATTAATGTATATAAATAAGTTAACGACTCATGTGGCATTGACACGTGATACGATAACACATTCTTTTAATTGTGTTAGTTGTGTTATGTGATTTGTTTTATTAGGCGCGTCGGTTTCGTCTTAAGATAGTTCGAAATGTTTATCAAAGATATCTTGTTCGGGTCGGTCATAATCTTATTATATCTCTATTTTGACACGAAAAGATTAACACTCCACAAATTGCCAATCTTGGTCTTTCATGGCGGCATAAGATGGTGGCAGACGTGGATTGTGATTTTCGTGGTACGAGAAATTTTAGGTTGTGTTCTTTCAATAGAAAAAGAAAAAGAAAAAGAAAGGATAATTTATTCATTTCAGTTTTACAGATTGATATTGAAGATGCAAAGTTATAAGGAGGCAGAGCACGCCTATTTTTGTCAGGTTATGGTAGCCAGAAATCCAATGGTTTCTATTGTTAAAGTTCAATCGAAATCGATCAATGGTTGACTAAAGGAGAAAATGATATTAAAAGTACCATAATTTTGTATAAAACTTATTTTAGCGCTAAAACTTTTAAAACGATCATTTCGGTGTCACATCGGAAGAAAAATAATCACATGATATTTCTGTCAAAAATTTCCAACAGGAAGTCCTAGGTTAACATTTTTAAACAAAATGTTTATTTTTATATGGCTTTATCATAAAAAAGGACAAGGAAAGCCAGCGTGGCCAATGAGGTGATCTTTCATAACAAAAGGACGCCGTTTCATGTTTAAACTCATTTTCTCTCTCTGTAATTCTCTCTTCTGACTTGCTCAGCTCTCTTCCTCACTCTCCACTTTGATCACACGCACAGCAATTCATTCAAATCAAAGACCACCCACGATCTTTTTGTTTCTGCGTTGTTCTCTTAAACGGCATCCTGACCCTCCTCCAAGTCGGATCAATCACACACAAACTTCAAAACCCATAATCCAAGCATTGCCTCTACTTCAATCGACCCAAATTTTCACACCCATCTTCTAACCTTAATTCAACCCTCAAAGAAACCCCGAGTAGAGAGCACCCGATCGAAGTCATCAGCCGAATCCGCAACTACTTGGATCGCAAGGACAAACCCTCTTCTGCCTTGCAAATTGATCAGGACAAGCAGACCCTCTGCGTCCGCATGGAGTTTGGGTACCACGACTTCAATCTCGATGGGGTCTCTCTATCTAGGGAGGAAGATCTCAATGCGTTCTACAAGAAGTTCATGGCGACAACGATGCAGTTAGGACAGTAGAATCTTCAATATTTTTGTAATCGAGACGTGAGGGAATCAAGAATAGATGAATAAATTTTTGCACATAATCCACCACCACCGTCGCTCCAACTTCCTTTCTTTTTCTCTTTTCTGACTTTGTTTTCAGAGAGAGAGTGAGAGAGAGATTGTATTGTGGTGCGGGCGAGATGTACTATAAGGATGATCTGCTCTCCATGCAAGTTTGAGCTGCTGATTTTGCCTCAAGATACATTGGTTTTTAATGTAGGGTTTGGAGAAGAAGCGAACCTGAGTCCGATTCTTTGATTTGGGGCAAAATGTGCTACACTACGTTGTTTAGGGCAATTAAAATTTAAAACCGACTCACTTTGCCAAAAAACTCTGTTGGATGGAGAAATATTGAAATAAAGCCACGTCGGATTTCCATCATCCTAAATCAGCAATCGCACTATAGTAATCATTTTTTTTTTATCAAAGTGACATTGAAGTGATCACTCGAAAAGTTTTGGTACTAAAATGAGTATTATGCAAAAGTCATGTCACTTCTAGTACATTTTCCCTCAATTAAAGTATCAAATGTGACTTCAAATCAAAAGCTAATAGATTCTAATATGCCTTGAAGCCTCAAAGGCTTCGTAAAATTCGAATCACTTGGACAAGGCATGGACATTATTGAAAACAATTAAGGAAATTATATGGGATTTTTATTGAATCAGCTTAGATGGCTTACATTTTGGATACCATGCTTGCTCCATGACTGAATTTGAACACAAGCTTCTCAATGGAAAATGAAAAACTGCGAGGGAAGGTAAAAAGCTTACAAAACATGGCTGGAGAGCTTTTTTAATTGAAGACAAATACTAAAAATTAGGAAACCTAAACTAATTCGAATTTGAAATTCAAAGGTTAAATAAAACTTAATCCAAATGATCTTCAAAATCTAATGGCATCTTTAATTGATGCTGTGTGATTCTTCTCCATAGTTGCGTTTATGTTGAATGTCTTCGGAGATAGTTGCATGTAGATGTTTATGCGTATGATTCGCCGTGCATCTTTAATGGGCCATTCCGTTGTGCATCGTGATCTTTCTTCGCAAAAATCTCTAACTGCCTCTTGACCAGCGCTCTACTTCAATGTTGACTTGTAGCCGCTCTACCATTAACTGTTGTTCAATACATCTTTCTTGACTCAGATTTTAAATTCTTTTCATGTTTCGAGTCAGACATGATTTTCACTTAAACTCTCTATACTGGCAACTTCTATGAGCTCTTCAGCCACTCCATTGATGGGTTTCGTGGGCTAAATGTATTGTCGCGACCTTTTATCGTGAACGAATTCGTCAAGGAATTCTTCCGAGTGAGTCTTATGGCTTAGGCGTATTGTTCTGGGTTGGTGCGGGCCATTAGCATTTTCATGTTTAGACCCAGATTTTTGTCCTGATCTCAACAGCGGTAAATTTGTGATGCGTCAGATGTCTTTCGGTATTTTCTAATAAGATTACATGTATTTGTAGAGTTGATTTTTCTTTTGCTTTAGGTTTGGGCAGATCAGAAAACCTACATACATACGCTTTTGCCATGGCTTTTAGTCTTGTGGCACTGTTGGCCCAACTTTTCATTTTGGGCTTCTAAGATTTTAAGGCCTGAGTTTCCAACTTTTCTATTGTGTTATTTTTTTGGATTCATAGCACGAAAAATCCAAAACTGATACACTTGTGATAACTTTACTCAAAATTAATTTTTCGACCACGAAAAACAATAAATTGGAACACATGTGACAAATTTACCCTCAGTTTGTTTCCGTTAAATTTTACTATTAAATTACTTTTTTAAATGACACATGGCAATTGATTGATGCGTAATTCTATGTTTTACTCTCCGTTTATCATAGGTGTAATAGTTTGTGATTTTTTTTATATTATTCTAGTTTAACGAAAACCAACAAGGAGTAAATTTGTCACAAATGTACCAGTTTGGGGTTTTTAGTTGTCAAAATATTAGTTTGGGGTAAATTTGTCATAAGTATACCAATTTGAGATTTTTTATGGTCAAAAAATTAGTTTGGAGTAAAAATATTACATGTGTACCAGTTTGGTATTTTTCGTAGTATAAATGCTATTTTTATCCCTTAAATTTTGGAATGTTTCCCTCCCTTCTTCTTTCCTTTTTCTTGATTGAGTTAATACCACAAAAAAAAAATTAAATGGTACACTTGTGATAAATTTACCATTGATTACTTTTTGTTAAATTTTATCATCAAATTGTGAAGCTGGATAATACTTTGCAGTTGACAGTTGTTCTAGTTTGGGGTTTTACACCTCTATTTGTCACAGGTTTACCGATTTGTGATTTTTCGTGGTATTAATCCAATTTAACGAAAGGTAAATTTGTCACAAGTGCAAGTTTTGAATTTTTTATGGTCAAAAAATTAGTTTTTGATAAATTTGTCACACAAGTTTGGGGCTTTTGGTAATCAAGAAACTAGTTTAAGGTAAATTTGTTATGGCATACCAGTTTACGACGAGTAAGAATAACAAGTCAGTCCATGACATCCTTTAGACCCTCAATATGAAATTTCTTTCAAAAGATCGATTCGTCCAGTAAATCTTGAAATTCCAAATTGCTTTATTCAATAAAAATCGGGCTCATTTCCAAAATTCACAAATCATAGCTTAATGCTTTTCATTGAATTGCTCAAAATGAAAAATGTCTCAAAAGAATTCTTATGAAGATCGGTCAACAACATTTATTACTAGAAAACATCAATAGTGAGCTAACATTTCTTCCTAAGGAAAAGAAAAATTCCCTAAATGAAACAAGAAATCAAACGGTCTTCATCTTTTTGGTGGCCCTGTGATCTATAGACGAATGGGCCTTCAAGGCATGCTGTAATCGTGCATTCTCTTCAGCCAAAGCGTCTGCCTTATCCTGGGCCTTCATTGCCTTTTCTTCGTTGATTTTGATTTGGGTTTGAAGAGTATGCTTTACTGTCACAACTGGAATCTTTAGGAGTATCTCAGTGGAGATGGTATGATCTGAATATACCGGGCCGTGGCAAAGTGACTCTTCATCCTTTCGATGGGCTCATCTGCCGGCCAAATTAGCTTCTAAGGGAAGCAATTTTGCCAAGCCTCGAAATGACGCTTGAGCTCGACTCTGTAGGATTCGCCTTTCTCGAATTGGACTTGGAATTCATTGGGCTTGAGTGGAGGTGGGACGTCCTGCAGAACTCGGAATTGATGTGCAACCCGAAGGGGCTAATAGGAGGTTGCTCCATAAATGCCCATCAAAGGTACGGGCTTCTGATCGCCATGGTATAGTCGAGCCTCAACCTCTCGAAACCATACAGCTTGCCAAAGGAAAATCTTAGAGCTTGGATCCTTAAACAGATGGACCCATTGAGTATAGTGCAAACTCTTAATTTGATCTTGTATTTGTTTGAACCTTAAAATAGGATTATCAGTTATGTTTATTTCAAATACAGTCATATTTTCCCCAAATTGAGAAAGGTGTGAGAAAAACTAGATTTGTAAAAGCTTAATCGGCGTTTGAAAAGTTCTATCTTTTCCTTTCTTGAATCGTGTCAGAAATAGAAAAGTTTCTGCCATAATTGCGTTTATAAAACTAACTCC